>JACEIK010005417.1:69437-89513 GCA_018107945.1 Datura stramonium | reverse complement strand
GGCAGCTTAATACTTCACTACCCAAGATTAATTCGAGTTTGGACCGCGTTTAATAGCGTAAACGGATGAAATTTTGTTGAATCTCCTCGTGCCCTCTGTTCTCTATTCGTTTCTTGAAATTAAATGGATGTAAATGATTAAAACCGAAGTGGGAGGCCCTTCTATACTTGGGAACTTTAAGTCGCATTCGTCGAATGCGATTTATAAGTCGCATTCGTCGAATGCGATTTATAAGTCTCATTTGCCTTGCGACGCGCCGACTTGGCGCTTGTCCGGTCTTCCACCGGGCCTTTTTCTAGCATGTATGGCATTCTAAAACTCTTAACCAACATGCGAATAGGCCATCAACATGTCAAGAATTCACGAGGTGTAACACAGTCTATTTATCATCGGGAAACTTAAGAGGGTGACCCACTCAGGCTTACTCAAACTTTACCCTATACCTCACCAAGTTAAACATGGAAACCACATAAAAAAAATACAGCCAAACATTTTGAAATAAAACATGAGATAATCAAATAAGAGAAAAATATCATCAATAGTTGTTCAAAACAAACATCATGGAAGGTGTTCATTCCTAATTAGAGCATGATCTAAAGAAACCATACCAAATTGGGGGGTGGTAACAAATGGTGTGAACTTTCCCTTCTACCTATTGATGGTGTTTTTTAATATAGGGGAGTGAAGATGAAGTGAGAATGGAAATGGGGAGTGCTATTTAAGTGGGAAGATGGGGGAAGTTGATTGGATAGGAGGGAGGTAGTCATTAATAGAGACTAGGTGGGAAAATGGGTTGTTGTGAAGATGAGAGATGGTGGGGAAGAGGGTAATTGAGTATTATTAGGTTTAAGGTCAGTCAAACTTTTGATAAGAAGATAAATCCAAATCGGGGCATACCGATGATCATCGATGCGAACTGGCGATTCACTGATGTGGCCGCCAATAACATTACTTGCTCGAGTTTCCTGATTCAGGATCAGGGAATGACCGTCATCTCACAAAGTAATATGGGTATTTCACCGGGTGAGATGCCAATGTTAAGGTTACTCCCCAGTACACTGGTTGAGACCGACAACTTATCTGTGGTTCACGCTTTGTAGCAGCGCTTCATCGGATGAGTCGTCGACTGATTTTGAGCTCCCGGGTGCATCAGATATATTCGGCGACCATTGGTGGATTGCAAAGTGAAGTCGGCATTTCGTCAGTGAGTCACCGATTGCCTCGCAGTGTATCCTACATTCTGGTGCCAGTCAAGTGAGAGGACGGTACCTGGCGCTTTCACATCGGCATTCCGCTGGTGTAGTTTCGGCCAAGCCCTATCCTTGTCTTTCTTGAAGTTCACCTCCCTAAGAAAATAAAAAACAACAATGCATTAAAAATGTTCAATAAGATTAGAGAATAAAAATTCTTGGGTTGCCTCCCAAGAAGCGCCTTATTTAACATCGTGGCACGATGAAGATCTCTTATGACACATGGTTCATCTAGGTATAAGACCTCTGTTCAACCAATTTCCTCTAACACTCCCAGATATCTTTTTACTCATTGACCATTCACCTTGAATTTTCGCCCATTTTCTCCTTGAAGTTGTAGGGCACCGTTTTCATAAACTTGAGATACCTTGAATGGACCTGACCATTTGAATTTTAGCTTCCTTGGGAATGGTCGCAGTCGTGAATTGAACAACAACACCCAATCCCTTGGAGCAAAGTTGTGCTGCAAAACTTTTTCATCATGATAATGTTTCATTCGTGCTTTGTAAGTAGCTACATTCTCATATGCTCTCATTCTAAATTCATCCAACTCATACAGATTTTGCACTCGCCCTTGAACAGCTCTTCCCCATTGAAGGTTCAAGCTTTTCAAATTCCCATAATGCTTTATGTTCTATTTCAACAGGTAGGTGGCATGATTTGTCAAAAACAAGCTAATACGGGGACATCCCTATTGGAGTTTTAAATGCAGTCTGATATGCCCACAAGGAATCATCTAATTTTTTAGCCCAATCTGTTCTGTTTATATTGACTGTCTTAATCAAGATAAATTTTATTACCCAATTTGAAACTTATACTTGGCCGCTAGTCTGTGGGTGATAAGGGGTGGCGACTTTGTACTTCAAACCATATTTGGCTAACAAGGTGCTGAATAGTCGATTGCAAAAATGTGATCCCCTATCACTAATGATAGCTCTAGGAGTGCCAAATCGGGAGAAAATTTATTTCTTCAAGAAGGCTGTTACACTCCTCCCTTCATTGTTGGGTAATGCTACAACTTCTACCCACTTGGAGACACAATCAACCGCCATCAAGATGTACGTATTTCCATAAGAGCTCAAAAAGGGGCCCATAAAGTCGATCCCCATACATCGAACAACTCAACCTCCATGATTGGTGTTAACAGAAGTTCATACCTCCTTGAAATACTCCTTGCTCTTAGACACTGATCGAATTGCTTCACAAAGTCATAGGCATCTTGATGTAGTGTAGGCAAATAAAACCCACACTGTAGCACCTTTGCTGTTATGCACACATTCCCATAATGGCCCCCAACAGGTGAAGAATGACAGGCCTCTAAGATTGGGACCGTCTCCACTTTTGGAACACACCATTGTATTAAACCATCCGTGAAAATATGGAAGAGGTAAGGTTCATACCAATAATATTTCTTAACATCAAGCATGGATTTCTATTTTTGCTGAAAGTTTAAACCTTTAGGTATGATATGCTTGCCATGTAATAGCAAAATCCAAAAACCACGGTGTTAAATCATAGGGTGCAGCAAGAATATATTTCTCTGGGAAAGCATCATTAATCTCCTCATGTACTCCTGGCTGACCACTTGTTTCTAGGTGTGATAGATGGTCGGCCACTTGATTCTCACATCCCTTACGATCCTTCACCTCAAAGTCGAATTCCTGCAACAACAGAACCCACCTAATAAGCCTAGGTTTAGCATTTTTCTTGGCCATCAAATATCTGAGCGTCGCATGTTCTGTGTGCACCACCACTTTCGTTTCCAACAAGTATTCCCGAAACATTTCAAATGCAAACACAACAGTGAGTAACTCCTGTTCAGTCACTGTATAGTTCGTTTGTGCGTCATATGGAGATTTGCTAGAATAGTAGATAGGATGAAATATCTTATCTTTCTGCTGACCAAGGACTGCTCCTAAGGCTACCCCACTGGCATCACACATGACCTCAAAGGGCTTTGACCAATCAGGTATTATAATGATTGGAGAGGAAATCAACATTTCTTTCAGCTCCAAAAAGGCCTTCATACACGCCTCATCAAAATTAAACTTTGCTTCTTTCTCCAGTAGACGAAATAAAGGATGAGCTATTTTAGATAAATCTTTAATAAAATGATGGTAAAATCTCGCATGTTCAAGGAAACTCCTAACACCGTTTACTATGCACGGTGGAGGTAACTGAGCAATGGCGTTGATTTTGGCTTGATCCACCTCAATACCTTTTTCTATAATCTTCTGTCCCAAAGCAATCCCTTCTTTCACTATAAAATGACATTTTCCCCAATTAAGGACCAAATTTGTCTCCTTACATATCTTTAATACCTCTTCAAGGTGTGTCAAACAATCTTCAAATGAATACCCTACAACTGAAAAGTCATTCATGAATACTTCCATAGTGTCTTGCACTATATTTGAAAAGATGGACATCATACATCATTCGAAAGTGGCGGGGGTGTTGCAAGGCCAAAAGGAATCCTCTTGAATGCCAAAGTTCCATATGGACATATAAAAGTGGTTTTTTCTTGATCCTTAGGTGCGATCGAGATTTTATTATACCCGGAGTATCCATCCAAGAAATAATAATATTCTTTCCTAGCCAACCTATCTAATATTTGGTCAATGAAGGGCATTGGGAAGTGATCTTTCTTTATCTAGGAGTTTAACTTATGATAATCCATGCAAACTTTCCATCCAGTAACTGGGCGAGTGGCAATTAATTCATTCTTTTTATTTGGGAAAACCATAATGCCTCCTTTCTTTGACACACACTGTACAATACTTACCCAACTGCTGTCGGTGATAAGATACACAACTCCTGTATCTATCCATTTAATAATATCCTTTTTGACCACCTCTTGCATAGGTGGATTTAAACGCCTTTGATGCTCGACTGATGGGCTATAATTTTCTTGAAGATTAATCTTATGAGTGCAAATCCCTGGATGAATGCCGATGATATCAACTATTGACCACCCTATAGCTCGAATATGCCTTTTCAATAGCACGATTATCTTTTCTACTTGGAGAGGGGTGAGCTTTGCTGAAATAATGATCAGAAGTGTCTCATTTTCGCCCAGATATGCATATCGCAAATAAGTGGATAATGGTTTGAGCTCCATCTTTAGGGGTTCACCAATGGACGTATGTGATAGCGGGGTTGTCCGATTCCTTAGGTCGAGGTCGAGCTTCCTCGGTTGGAAGGTATAATTTCTTATCCCTTTGCTCACTTGACAAACCTCCTCTAGTTCTTCACCTTTCAAATAAAGATCATCAAACATTTCTTCCATGATTACTTCTTTCATTTCCCATCCAAATATACCTTCATCCATGATAGCTTGAGGTGGTGAAACATTTGTTTCCTTTGTTTTATCTACCACCTGAGATTCCAATACATTCATCCCATCCTATAACTATTTTATTGCTACATCATGATTTTTCACAATTGTAGTGAGGTCCAACAATTCACTCTGCAATTCCTGAACTCCTGCATCACTTGAAATAACTTTTTCAAGCACCACCTCAAGAGTGTTTTCCATGCAGGATAAGAGTGAATCATCACTTCCTTGACTACTCGTCTTAGCTAAACAGACATCATTATGACCTTGATTTTCATGATAAGATTACTCATAGATTTGGTTGGCTTGATGGTATCTTATATGAAAAACCTTTATATAATTTGTCAATACCTCTATATGTTTCATCATGACCAGCAACACCGTATCTTTCCTCCCTTCTCTATGCCACATCTTATCTACCAGTTTGAGATTATCCACATAAGGTGCCCCCTCGGGGTTTCGCAATAACCTTTCAATGAGGCTCATGAGAAAATCAAGGATCACTTAATAACAACCAAATAAAATGCCCGCTCTAGCATTAAAAGCCAACCAACAGTGGTGTAAGACCTATTCAAATTGACAATCACCTTTATAATATCAAGCGCTAGTCCCCGACAACGGCGTCATTTTTTATGACGTCAAAAAATACTCTTCGTTATGGAAGAGTATAAACAGTTGTTCTATCAAAACAAATATCCCAACGGATGTCGGGGTCGAATCCCACAAAGACTAACAAGTGATATGCGTAAGTGTTTTTTAGCAAATTGAGATTAGTTCGCACCACTCAAAAGAAAAAAAAGTAAATATTTTTGGGGGAGACTTGATGTTAACAATATGATATAGATTCTAACTCAGCTAATTAGAATAGAAAAAAAGCCAAAGTTGTAGACAATAATGAGAGGGACTATAGGCGTGGTGTAGATGATGTGCTAATTAAAAAAGGCTATGCTAGATCATCTCATCATTTCAATTTGTGTAAATAACTTTGCGAAGGTGGGCATTCTATGTTTTTCAACCTCATAAATGCGTCTTTCATGAGTTCTTTTGAACCACTAGATTAATAGCTGCACTAATCTCTAGCTATTAGCTATTAATTAAGAATGGGAATATGGGTTTTGGCTATGTCTAGCCCAACTCCACAAAATTACATCCATTTCCACCATTAAATTCTCTCCCAATACTCGATTCTTCTCTGTCAAGAAGATATCAAGTAAGGAAAGTATACCCACATCTGCAACTATGGATCTTCAATTATAAATTGGAGAGAACTTAACAGATTTACACTAATTAAGTAATATTGAGATGAACCTAGCAATATCCAATCAAATTAAGCACTCATCAGCACACACCTCTAGTAAATAATTTAGCTACTCATGGTTAAGAAACTAAAGAGCATATTTAACAATAAACTCATTGATTTCAATAATAAGAGAAACAAAATCAAATTCAACAACATGTCTTCAACAATGGTGGTACCTTACTATAGAGGACGAAGAATAAGAAAGGAAAAACAATATTTAACAATTCCCACTAATAGAATTCTGCTTTCATTCTCTACAAAAATAATGTTCAAAAAGCTAAAAGTTAAGATCTGATAGGTAAAGAGTCCTTCTTTATAGAATATATCAAAAAGTAGGGCAACCAATCCACTCTATTTCAGTGTTGGATGCATTTTCCCCTTCTCATGCATTCTGGCACTTGCTAAAGTACTAGCGGATCGCCACGTACATTCCTCAAACTTCCGGCTATCATTGATCGCTCCTTCAGTGATCTGTCGGCCTTCATCCGTGCTACACTAATTTCTTTCTCTTTGATCCAGCAAGTTTAGGTGCCAGTAGGTGAGTTAACTAGTGGGTTGCCGGTTTATGTCCGCAACCGCCACTTGCTTTAGTTCCTCAAGGCAGTTATCATCTGTGTTTGAATGGCGTTTCGCTGGTCTTCTCCAGTGAAGCCAGTTTTCGTATGATTTCCTTCTTTTTACTCCACTTCTTGCACTTTTCTTCGAATTAGGTATTTTCATATAAAAAGGCAAAAAGGGCATAAAATTCATCTAAATGACTTTAAAACTAAGCTAAAGCTCATGCTTAAGAGCCTAAAAAATTGGCAAATTACCAACTCACCAGACCTTAGCTTAGTGTAATACCCTGAAAGTTTCTAATACTAGACAAAGATTTGAAATGGGATTAATAGGAAAAGTTGGAAAATTGCCTTTCTACAACTTAATCTATGAGGTGTAGGTTTGTAGTACGGGTCATAGGAAGACCTGTGGTTCATATAAGATATTTTTGCTTCCCAACCATGAGTCCCCACTACGAGTTGTAGTATGTGGGTACGGCCCGAGGTCCGGATTCGTAGTAAGTCCTTGGGGTTATCAAATGTTGATCGCACGAGTGATGGTAAGACTCATAGGATGGAGTTACGAGTCATGGTACGTGTCATGGAAATCTTCAGAGAGTTGGTGAAATTTGAATGGTTGGTTACGGGAACTAACCATGAGTCATAGGAAGATTGTACAACTTGTGGTATGGGTTGTAGCAGCTGACAGTTTAGTTTTTCCTGCAAATTCATTAAGGGTATTTCCGTAAATTCCAAGCTCCTAAGCCCTAAACTACATCATTTGAAGCTCTAAAAAGAGGGTTTTAAGGGGGTTAAACCTATTCTAAATCATTCCCCTCTGATGGATGCAAGATTAGGATTTTCCCATTGAAGATCAAGCCTAGAATTCCTCAAATTCTTCTCCAAATATCTTGGGCTTTTCAAGGTCAACTGTAGGTTCAATTTACACAGTTATGTAGGGCTATGAATAAGAGTTTTCTTTCACTCTCATACCCAAATTTATCCTCAAGTTCATGAATTCAAGTGTTAATTCTAGTGTATGATCTTATGGTGTTTTAGCTCAATTTTATGAACTTCTCTATTATTTGGTTATGGGTCAATCCCATTCATGTTTCAAAACCTGTTTTAAGATTCATGGGGATATTTTATATACTAATTGATTATAAATTTATTATTTCAAGTTTTAGAAAAATTATTCCAAATTATGCAAGTTTGATAAAAAGTAAAGTTTTGGATCCATGACATCAAATATGATGAGATAACTAGCATGATTGAATATTTACAAATTACCTATATATGAATTCATGATTTTACTTATGAAGTCTATTTTAAGTATGAATGATGCTATGATTTGGGAAAGGCCACACAAGTTAAGCATGTTTTCCCGATTCAGTTAAGTTTTATAATATCAGCTCACCACATGATTTGGAGTGATACTCCCTATTTTCAGCTTATGGTATGTTTCAGGCCAGAACTCCCCATATCTAGATTTCAGACTATGCATGTAATTACATTTTTAGCTTCGTTTAAAAACGATGCAGAGCATCTTGCATGTTTTTGGGAGTAGTGTATAGCACCAAGAAGGCTAGGTGTTCATTAAAACCCCGGTTCTTAGAACTATGCACCAACATAGGTTTATATATTTATTTTGGGCCTCTCAAGAGAGTACCCCCTGCTCCCAAGGGGTCTTCAACTTGATATCAATATTATGGTAGCATCCTTAGCCTTGTCAAGGTTTCGGACAGCTTTTCCCACTTGAGTGTAATAGTTGGAGTATCATGTAAGCTCTATCGTGATTGTGTCAGTTGTGATGAGTCTCTGTTGTTCTTCATGATTTCAGTTATGCATGTTATTACATATGAAATTATGTTTCAGCAGGTTTGACCCAAATGATAAGTTTTTAAGCTTTTACTTATGATTTTAGATATGGCAATACATATGATACTATTTTTAGCTTTGGGTCATTCAGTTCAGATATGAGATTCACTTTATGACTATGCATGGTTTTAGATATTAGCTTGCAGTTCTTCCTCTAATGATCATATGATTTATGTTATGCGCATGATTTCAGTTATACTTACTCAGCCTATTTTACTTATCTTAGATACATAGTACACTCCAAGTACTAACCACATACTCTATGTTGTATCATTTCATGATAAAGGTTCAGACATTCAGACTCAGTCTTTCTATTAGCCAGACTCCATATCTTAGTTTAGTTCTCTTATTGGTGAGTCCTTATCCTTCGAGTACCTTCAGATTATTGAGTTGTGTTACTTTTGGTTTCAGACTTTTACTGAGCTAGTTGGGGATGTTGTCCCATCAGCTCTTCAGTCATGTTAAAGGCTTTTTCAGACAATATATAGAATCTCAATTTGTTAGTGTTGACTTTGTTTATGGTAGATATGTATTCAAACTTCCTCTTATTCATGTTTAGTTTACCAGTTTCTATTAATATATGTTCTTCAACCGTAATGTTCATGCCATGGGTCGAATTGGAGTCATTTGTGGTTCTAGGATTCCTGTCTCGGCCCTGGGTCTCAGCTCGGGTCATGAAAAACATGGTATCTGAGCCAAGTTTTAGAGTGTCCAATGGTTTCTGAAATCCGCATTGAGTAGATTCTTTTCCATTAGTGTGAAGCGTGCCACACTTATGGAGGAGAGGCTACAAGACATTTTAAGAAATTTTCCTTCTTACATGATCTATTTTGTGCGATGAAGTATCTCTATATCATTATAACTCGTGTTATACTTGTTTGAAGAATCATGCCTCCACGCCGAGTAAATGGTAGAAGGAACAGAAATGGAAATGGCCACGAAGATGGCAATGGAGATGGGCATCAGCAAGCCCCGCCAGCACCACCAGGCCCTTTGCCTGCGCAGTTCTCTCATGCCGAGTTTAAAGCGGCATTTCAGATGTTGGAAATGATTTTGACCACTCAGGTCAACTAGTAGGCGATGGCCCATGTCCCTCAAAATGGGAACACAACGGCGGCTCGAGTTCGGGACTTCCTCAGGATGAATCCACTTGAGTTCCTTGGGTCAAGAGTGGATAAGGACCCGCATGTGTTTCTTAAGGAGGTGCAGAAGAGCACCCAGATTATGGGGGTGCTGGGAGAAGAGAGTGTGGACATAGACTTCTATTAGTTGAAGGGGGGTGCTCATATTTGGTACTGTCAGTGGAGGGATAGTAGAGTAGTGGGCGTAGTTCTTGTAAGCTGGGATGAGTTCATGACTGCCTTCCTAGACAGATTCTTCCCTAGGAAGTTGAGGGAAGAAAAGGCAGAGGAGTTCGTCAACTTGAGGCAGAATATACGATAGTGCAAGATTATGTCTGGGAGTTCACCCAACTATTGAAGTATGCGCCAGAGATGGTTGCGGATCAGAGTGCTCGTATGAATAGATTTGTGTATGGAGTTTCAGATTTGCTGGTCAAGGAGTGTAGGATCCGAATGCTGAACATTGATCTAGACTTCTATTGATTGGTTATATACGCCCAGTAGATAGAGGCGGATCGGATGAAGGAAAGGGAGAGAGAGGCCAAGAGGGCCAAAATAGGTAGCTTTGGGTTTTCCTAGCATAGGTCCGTTGGTGGACATTGTCAGTAGTGCCACTAGAGGTAATAAGCCGCAACACTGTCATCAACCAGTGTGCCATCCAGATCTAGGTGTGATTAGAGGAGATGCGCATCAAGCTCTCGAGGTCAGGGGCAGGTTAGCAGACCCTAGCATTCCAGTTGGTAGCAGGTGTGGTAGGAGGCACACCAGAGAGTGCTTAGCAGGTTAAGGTGCATGTTTTGGTGCGGGAAGCTCGGACACATGCTTAAAGATTGCCTTTCAGCCTGACAGGGCCATGGTAGAGGTCGTGATCCAACCACCAGTTCAGTAGCTCCACCAGCATGCTGTTACGTTGTGGGTTTACAACACTTTTGATGCTTAAAAATAAGGAAACTAGTATGGACATGGGTGAGTTTATATGGATATGAGGCACTTTTACTTTTTTTCAGGGAAAATAGATGTTGGAGCTGAATTGTGGAAAAAATGGAGAAAAATGCAGAAAAGTGGCTTAGTACAGACCTCAATATGATCCATACCATCCTATTACGTGTCGTACTAAGAGTCATGGAAGGGTATAGGGCCAAAGTATGAGTCAAAGGTAAGTTATGGCTCATGGTACGAGTTGTACCATAGCAGTAGTAGAAGATTCCAGGAGGTTTGCATAGGCCAAGTATCCTGGTATGGGTAACAACCATGAGTCGTGAGACCTACCTAAGACCCGTGCCAAGGAACCGTGGAAAAACCCAGAATAAGAGAAGTTTGGAAGAATTCAAGGTATGAGAAGGAGTCACAGATTTTGGAGCTGAGGCACGAGTTGTATCAAGCCATTCATGGAATTTAATATAGAATGTCAAAAACATTAAGTTCAAGCCATAGCAGATTGTACGACTCATAGGTTCTTGGAACGAATCGTACCATGTTTCAACACTTGGCCAGATTCAGTAGAAGGCAGCCAATGTACTAGTCAAGGTACGACCTGCACAATCCTATTACGAGTCATTTTATGAGGACGACGACAATTTTTGGTAGTTTCCCTGTTTACTTAGGAGAAGGTTCCAATTATTTATATAAATACTTTTTAGGTTATTTTCAGTAGAGAGAGTCGAACATTAAGTTTTTCTTAGGTTGAGAGACAAGTTGTTGTTAACTTTTATTCAAGTCTTGGAGATCTTCTTGCTTTTATTTTCTTCCTTGTTCTTGAATTATTCATCATCAATTCTTGCAATAATCAAGTAGGTTTTCTTTTTATCTTCTTTGTAAGTATTTAATTTTGTGCTTGTCTATGATTGCTAATAACTATCTTACATTCATGAGATGCTAAAGCCTTCATAAATAGGGTTGTGGGAACTATGGTGAATTAGCAAACTAGGGTTGCACAAAATGATTCAAAACTAATGCTAAATGCTTGTATTGTATTCCCTTAATCATTAATGTTTCTTAACGAAGCGCAACGTTAAGAAGTGCGTGAATTTTTTACTTTCTTGAACCTAGAGAAGTAGAGTTAGGAAAAGAGAATTATAACAAAGACTTGATCTTTATGGGTCATTGTATAACCTGAGATGTGGTCACAAGATAGTTAATTTGGGACAAATTGAAAACGTTGAATTGAAATCGCTCATGAGACCTACCCGATGATTGAGTATAGTCATCCAATAGGGATGAAGATGTTTGGATGAACCCTAGTTATGTAACATCCCGAAAGTAGTTCAGACTAGACTCAAGATTTAAAATGGGAGAAGCAGAAAAATTTGAGATTTTGACTTAGAACGACTTGTGGTACGAGTCGTGGGAAGGATAGATGAATCGTAGTAGGAGTCGTAAAGAATACCTGGAGTCTAGAGTCTAGACCATGAGCCACTACATGAGTCGTGGTATATGGGTAAGACTCGTGGTCAGGGTCATGAGGAGGATTTGGGGATTGATGACTTTGGAATATCCGAGTCATTGCACGATTCATCGAGAAAGACAACGAGTTGTGAGAAGGGTCATAAGTTGGGGAAAATTATGTGCAAGGAGGAGAAGTCACAAGTGATGTTACGACCCATGGTAGGAAACCAAGAGTTGTGGGTTGTACCATAGGTAGGATGAGGCAGTGTTGGTGATGGATGGTTCAAACGACTCATGGGATGACAACATGAGACATTGTTTGACCCGCGGGGAAAATTAAGGTAATATTGGAGAGCAAGACAGTGGTGATGATGGATCTCACCATGAGTCATGGGATCAGGGCAAGACTTGTGAGATGAGTCGTGACTCCTGGCAATTGTATTTTTTATGCTAAGTTAGTACGGGTAAATTCGTAATTCATAAGGACATAAGTCCTAAACTACATCGTTTTAAGTCAGTTAGGAGGGTTTCAAGGGTTCTTAACATATTCTAACCCATTCCCTCCCAATGCATGACAAACAGAGGATTTCTAAGGGACGATTAAGCCTAGAATTTCCCAATTTCTTCTCCAATTCCTTTCAGCTTTCAAGGGGGAGTCTAAGATCATATTACCTAGGTATGTGGGGTTGTGAATGAGAGTTCCTCTCCACCCTCATGCCCCAATTCCTCTATATGTTTATGAATCCAACTATTAATGCAATTTGATGATCTTATTGGGTTTTAAGCCCAAATTTATGGAATTTTCTTTGATTTCATTATGGGTCAGTCCCTGTCACGATCTAAATTTTATTTTAAGATCTATGAGCAGATTTTAAATTTAAATTAATTATAATTTTTATGATTTCAAATCCAAGTCAATCTATTTAATTATGCAATGTTTTATGAAAAGTCAAGATATGATTCTATTATGATTTTAATCTTACTAAGTCTAAATTATGATTTATGATTTATGATATGATTTATCTTCAAGTACTGTTAATTCATTCATGAATGTAAAGTATATGAATTTTCACAAATATGCATGTTCTCCATGATTTATGAATTTATAATTATGGCTGACTCACAGGCCTTATTTCATGGCTAGTTCACGTATTTCAAGCATTCTTATGATCATCATTACTCAAAATAGCTCATGAATCTCATGTATGTTTTTCCTACTATAATATGAGCACAATATATTTTTTGGGAGTAGTATTTAATATTGAGTAGACCCGGGGTCCAAGCATACCCCGAGTCTCAGAACTACGTGCCAACATAGCCATGATGGGACCTCCCTTGAGACTATTCCCTTTTAACCGTGTGGGCCTTTCATGAGTGATATCATGCCTTTTTCATAGTTCTACCCTTGGCAAGGTACAAACACCGTCCCGACTAGGGGTTTATAGGTCGGGCTCCATGTGTGCTCATATGGGGTATGTCGATTATAAGAATCTGCCATTGTTCCTCATGATTTATCCATTGTCATGTTTATGTTACTTTGGCTCAAGCTATGTTTTTATAAGGTATCTTTTATGACTATGATTAGGACAAAATTATGAATGGTTTGAAAACCTTGAGTCTTCATGCTTATATTATGATATTTACTTCATGTCTATGTTGTCCAACTCTTATGGACTCTTATGTATTTTAACTGTCCATTTTTTACTCACCTTGCATACTCAATACATTCTAAGTACCGACCGCATACTCTATGTTGTATCATTTTATGATACAGGTCCGATGGATCATTCTTAGCCGCATCATTAGTCCTGTTATCCTCTCTAACATATTTTAGCCAGTTTCAGTGAGTCCTCATCCTTCGAGGGAATTCCGTTATCCATTTTTATGTTATTTCAGTTTCATACTTTTGTCGAGCTAGTTGGGGATGTTGTCCCATTAGCTCATCAGTTATGTTAGAGGCTTTCCAGATAATATGTAGAAAAATCAGCTTATCAGTGTTGATTCTGTTTTAGTTTGATGTGTATGCAGAATTCCACTTAATCATGTTTTATTTTATCAGTTTCTACTTGTTGTATTCTCTTAGCTGTTATGTTTACTCCATGGGTTGACTTGGAGCCTCCCGGGGTTCCTTGTCCCGTATCTCTATTTGGACCTATGTTCGGGTCGTGACAAAATTGGTATTAGAGCATTAGATTTTAAAGTATCCTAAGGTGTTTGAAAGCTGCATTAAGTAGAGTATTTTTCATGGGTATGAGGCGTGCCACAGTTATGAAGAAGAGGTTACAAAGCATATTAGGAAACTTCCCTTCTTTCATGATCTATGTTGTTTGATAAAATGTCTCTCTATCCTTCTAATTCGTGCTATACGCGTTTACAAAATCATGCCTCCTCGCTGAGTTAATGAAAGAAGAAATAGAAATGGAAATAGCCATGAGAATGGCAATGGAGATGGGCACCAGTAGGCCCCACCAGCCCCCGAGGATCATGTGCCCGAGCAGGTTTCCCAGGCACAGTATAGGGCATCCAACTAGATGTTGGCACAGGCATTGACCGCTCAGGTCAGCCAGCGGTCGATACTGCATGTTCCCTAGAATGGGAATGCAGTAGCGGCAAAAGTCAGGGACTTTCTTAGGATGAACCCTCTGGAGTTCCTTGGATCAAAGGTGTACAAGTATCTACACGAGTTTAGTGATGAGATCCAGAAGATCTCCCAGATCATGGGGGTGACTGGGGAGGAGTGTGCAGACCTAGCCGCTTATCAGTTGAAAGGGATTGCACATATCTTGTTTATATAGAGCAGGCCCCACTGGTTGGGATGAGTTTCTCAGTACATTCTTGAACCGATTGTTTCCCCGAGAGATGAGGCAAATCAAGGCGACTGAGTTCGTGAACCTGAAATAGAAAAATATGACAGTTCAGGAGTATGCTCTAGAGTTCACCTGGTTGTCCAAATATGCGCCAGAGAGAGTGGCCGATCAGAGGGCTGGGGTGAGTGGTATGTGAATGCACAGATTACTTGGTCAACGATTACAGGACCACTATGCTGTAGCAGGATATTGACTTCTCCCAACAAGTTTTGTATTCCCAGTATGTGGAGGCAGTGTAGATAAGGGAGAGAGCAAAGGAGAGACCAGAGGGCCAGGACGGCTAGTGTTGGGTTCACTTAGCAGAAATCCGGTGGCGGTCATGACCCTTAGTTTCAGCAGAGGTCGTTAGCCCCATTACCATCATCAACCAGTGTCTTGTCTAGACTCAAACGTGATCAGAGGGGTGGGGCATCAGGCTCGAGGGGTTGGAGGAGCACTACATGGGATCACACCTTTCTAACCTATGCGAAGTGTGGCAAGAATCATCTAGGGTGGTGTTTAGTTGGCTCAGATGCTTGCTTCTGGTGTGGAAAATCCGAACACAGACACAGAAATTTCCTTTCATATAGACTGAGCAATGGTAGAGTCTGTACCCCAACCACTAGTTCAGCAGCTTCGGCAGCACACACCTTCTATCAAGGTGCTTCTACAAGTTTAGTTGGCGGTCAGCGCAATAACAGGTTCTATAAACTCTTGTCATGAAAGGAGTAGGAGACTTCACCCAATGTGGTAACTAGTATGTTGAGTAATCCATTTTAATGTATATACATTGTTAGATCTAGGGGATACTTAGTCTTTTGTTGACGCCCTATGTTGCTAGTAGTTTCGGAGCCAGTCCTGAAATCCTATCAGAACCCTTCATAGTCTCTACTCCAGTTGGTGAATCGGTTATACCTCAACAGGTATACAGAAATTGCCCTGTCACAGTCCTTAAAAAAGTCACCTCAACAGATTCAGTAAAACTAGCAATGATAGATTTTGATGTTATCTTTTTCATTGATTGGCTACCTGCATGTTATGCATCTGTGAATTGTAGAACCTGTACAGTAGAGTTTTGATTTTTGGGTGAGCCAGTCCTAGAGTGGAAGGGTAGTTAAGTTGTGCCTATAGGTCATTTTATTTCCTATCCTAAGGCCAGAAGGATGATTTCTAAGGGTTGTGTGTACCATGTAGTTAGGGTTAATGATGCTACCTCCAAAACCTCGACTATCTAGTTAGTTCCTGTAATGCGCGTATATCCAAAAGTGTTTTTAGATGATATACCGGAAATTCCTCCCGAGTGGGAGATCGAGTTTGGTACTTACCTTCTTCCTGCTACGCAGCCTATATATATTCCTCCTAACAAAATGGCTCCAGCTAAGCTAAAGGAGTTGCAGGAGCAGCTGAAGGATCTTTTAGAAAAGGGTTTCATCAGACCTAGCAAATCCCCGTAGGGTGTGCCAGTACTCTTTGTCCAGAAGAAGGATGATTCCCTCCGGATGTGCATTGACTATCGGCAATCGAACAAGGTCAAAATTAAGAACAGGTATCCCCTCTCTAGGATTGATGATTTATTTGACCAACTTTAGGGTGCCAAGTGTTTTCCAAAGATAGATCGCAAATCCGAATATCATCAGCTCAGGGTTAGAGAGAGTTAAATTCTGAAGACATCCTTCAAGATTCGGTATGGTCAGTACAAGTTTATAGTCGTGTGTTTTAGAGTAACGAATACTCATGTAGCTTTTATGGATTTTATGAATAGGGTGTTCAATCCGTATTTGGACATGTTTGCGATAGTGTTCATTGATGAAATTATCATATACTATCAGAGCGAGTAGAAGCATGCCGCTCATTTGAGGGTGGTGCTATAGACTTTAAAGGATCACCGGCTGTGTGCTAAATTCAGCAAGTGCGAATTTTGGTTAAACTCAGTTGCATTTCTGGGTCAGGTGGTGTCAAGTGAGGGTGTTACAAGTGGACTCTCAAAAGATAGAAGTTGTGAAGAATTGGCCTAGATCAATGAGCCCTTCGGATATAAGGAGTTTTTTGGACATAGATAGCTATAACAGGAGGTTTGTGGAAGTATTTTCATCCATTGCAGCATCATTGACTATGTTGACCCAGAAGAAAGTGAAGTATCAATGGTCGGAGGCCTTTGAGAAGAGCTTCGAAGAGTTGAAGACTCGACTCAACTCAACACCAATGTTGATGCTACCTGAGAGTACCGATGGTTTTGTGGTATATTGTGACGCCTCAAGGATCGGTCTTTGTTGTGTAAATGTAGCATGGTAAGGTTATAGCCTATGCTTCCAGGAAGCTGAAAGTCTATGAGAAGAACTATCCGATTCACGACCTCGAGTTGGGGTCGGTAGTATTTGCCTTGAAGATTCGGCGAGACTATCTATACGAGGTCCATGTGGATGTGTTTACGGATCACAAAAGCCTACAGTACGTTTTTACCCAAAAAGATCTAAATCTATGTCAAAGGAGGTGGTTGGCGCTTCTTAAGGATAACGATATAAGTGTCCTTTATCATCTGGGCAAGGCTAATGTAGTGGATGACGCTCTTAACAGGCTTTCTATGGAAAGTGTGACCCATGTAGATGGGGAAGGAAGAAGTTAGTGAAGGATGTGGATCGTCTTGTATGATTAGGAGTTCATCTCGTTGATTCGACAGATGGTGGTGTCATTACTCAGAATGGATTAGAATCTTCCTTGGTGACCGCAGTCAAGGCTAGACAAGATAAGGATACTATTCTTGTAAAGTTGAAGGAAGCTTTGCAGAATCAGAAGGTGGAGGTTTTCTCCTAAGGGGGAGATGGTGTATTATGATATCAAGGTCATTTGTGTGTTTTGTGTGTTGATGACTTAAGGGAGCGGATGTTTCATGAGGCTCATCATTCCAGATATTCTATACATCCAAGTGCCACCAAGATGTACCATGACCTGCGTGAATTTTATTAGTGGAATTTCATGAAGAAGGACACATAAGAGTTTGTGGCAAAGTGTCCGAATTGTCAACAGGTGAAAGTTGAGCATCAAAGACTTGGAGGTGTGCTTCAAGACATTAGTATCCCTTCTTGGAAGTGGGAGGAAATCAATATGCACTTCATTAAAGTGTTTCCTTGTACACGTCAACAGTATGATTCTATTTGTGTTGTTGTAGATAGGTTGACTAAAGCAGCTAATTACCTACCGATTAAAACTATTGGCTCAGTGGAGGAATATTTTTCGAAGTTTATGATTGGGTATTTTTGAAGGTGTCTCCCAAGAAGGAAGTGATGAGGTTTGGAAAGAAGGGGAAATTTAGTCCCCATTATGTTGTCACGTACCGAATTGTGAGCTGTGTTAGCAAGCTGGCCTATGATTTAGAGTTTTCATCATAATTCGCTTCAGTACATCCAATTTTCCATGTGTCTCTTTTAAAGAACTACATGGGTGATCCGGATTTTGTTGTTCCGATGGAGAGCGTAGGTGTGAAAGATAGATTTTCCTACGAAGAGGTTCCAGTTAAAATACTTGATCGTCAAGTTCGGAAGCTAAGAAACAAAGAAGTAGCGTCAGTAAAGGTTTTGTGGAGAAATCAGCATATTGAGGGAGCTACGAGGGAAGCCGAAGTAGATATGATGTCTAAATACCCACATCGATTCACTTCAGTATCAATTCTAGCTTGAGGTATCAATTTCCTCCTTAGTACTCTATTCAGTTTATATTAAGTTCATGTGTTCCAGTTTCTTTCATGTCAATGCATGTATGTGTGATTCATGAATTTAGTTCAATCATGTATTTTAGCCCGGAGTCAGTCACTCCATCAGTTTTCAGCTTTAGATGTTCAGTATTTGGGATGACATATTCCCTCAGTGATTCAGTATGTTTACCCCACTTTCGAGGACGAATGTTCCGAAGGTGGAGATATTGTAACACCCAGAAAGTACCGAACACTAGACTGTGGATTTGAAACGAGAGCAGCTGAAAAATCTGAGATTTTGACTCAGAATAACTCATAGTATGAGTCGTGGGAAGGAGGTAAGAATCATAGGAGGAGTCGTGAAGAAGACTTGGAGTCTAGGTTCCAGACCACAAGCCACTCCACGAGTCGTAGTATATGGGTGTGACTTGTGGTCAGGGTCATGGGGAGGATTTGGGGACGACTGACATTGGAAAACAAGAGCCTTGGCACGACTCATTGAGCGAGAGGATGAGTCGTGAGAAGGGTTGCAAGTTGGGGAAAATTCTGTAGAAGGAGGAGAAGTCACGAGTGATGTTATGACCCATGGTAGGAAACCACGAGTCGTGGGTTGTAATCATAGGTGGGATGAAGCAGTGTTGGTGACGAATAGTTCCAATGACTTATGGGATGATGCTCAAGTCGTTGTATTACCTGAGGAGAAACTTCAGGTAAGATTGGAGAGGAAGGCAGTGGCGATGATGGGCCTCACCAGGAGTTGTGGGATTAGGGCACGACTCGTGAGATGAGTTGTGACTCCGACAGTTGTATTTTTCCTGTAAAGTTAGTAAGGGTAAATCTATATTCCTAAGACCCTAAGTCCTAAACTACGTCGATTTAAGCTCAGTTAGGAGGGATTTAAAGGTGCTTAGCCTATTCTAACCCATTCCCTCACCATGCATGAAAACTAGAGGATTTCTAAGGGAAGAGCAAGCCTAGAATTTAACAATTTCTTCTCCAGTTCCTTTGGGCTTTCAAGGGGGAGTGTAATATAATATTACCTAGGTATGTGGGGTTGTGAATGAGAGTTCCTCTCCACTCACACCACAATTCCTCTCTATGTTTATGAATTCAACTATTAATTCAATTTGATGATCTTATTGGGTTTTAAGCCCAAATTTATGGAATTCTCTTTGATTTCATTATGGGTCAGTCCCTATCATGTTCTAAATTTTCTTTTAAGATCTATGAGCAGATTTTATATTTAAATTAATTATAATTTTTATGATTTCAAATCCAAGTCAATCTATGAAATTATGCAAAGTTTTATGAAAAGTCAAGATATGATTCTATTATGATTTTAATCTTACTAAGTCTAAATTATGATTTATGATTTATCTTCAAGTACTTTTCATTGATTCACGAATGTAAAGTACATGAATTTTCACAAATATGCATGTTCTCCATTATTTATGAATTTATAATTATGGCTGACTCACGAGCCTTATTTCATGGCTAGTTCACGTATTTAGAGCATGCTTCTGATTATCATGACTAAAAATAGCTCATGAACCTCATGTATGTTTATCCTACTATAATATGAGCACTATATATTTTTTGGGAGTAGTATTTAATATTTAGTAGACCTGGGGTCCAAGAATACCCCGAGTCTCAGAACTACGTGCCAACATAGCCATGATGGGACCTCCCTTGAGACTATTCCCTTTTAACCGTGTGGGCCTTTCATGAGTGATATCAT
>JACEIK010005417.1:0-10779 GCA_018107945.1 Datura stramonium | reverse complement strand
AACTCGTAATTTCTCGAAAGTCTAGAAGGGAGAAATACTCACTTTAATGCTGGGAGTATATTAACACTAGTTTGGAGCAATTCCACTTACCTTAGCTCGGCGTGAAAATGATTCGCCGTCTGAATTTCGCGAAACTAACTCTGCAGGAATGCTCCCGGCAGCTTTATACTTTGCTACCTGAAGTTAATTCGAGTTTGGACTGCGTTTGACGGTGTAAACGGAAGGAAATTTAATCAAACCCTTTGTTCCCCTCTGTTTCTTTTCATTTACTTGAAATTATATGAAGGGAAAATGATTTAAAACAACGTGGGATTCTTATATACTTGGGTCCTTTAAGTCGCATTTGTCGAATGCGATTTATAAGTCGCATTTGTCGAATGCGATTTATAAGTCGCATTTGCCTTGCTACGCTCCGACTTGGCGCTTGTCCGGTCTCTCCCTGGGCCCTTTTCTCGCATGTATGACATTCTAAAACTCTTAACCAACATGCGAATAGGCCAACTAAGTGTCAAGAACTTACGGGGTGTAACAGAGTACACAACATCAACTTCAGTGCCCTTCTTTCCGGATGAAATTGGGTAATTTTATTTTGTCAAGCATTCAAATAGAGCTCTTATACCTATCTAGACTAGATCTTGGAAGAGTCATGGTTGGGGAATTCTTGAAATTTTATTTTGTTTGAGGTTTTTATCAGTTAATGAGAAGTAATGAAAATATTTGAAATTATTTTCTTGTATATTAATAATAATGTTGTAAGGGTTCTCCCATCGAGTCTAGTCAGTGTAGGTGCCTTCACGGCCTGTCCGTTTGGGCCGTGATAAGTTGGTATTCAAAGAATTTAGTTACCGATCTACAAGTACAAGAGCAATATCGAGTAGACTCTTGCAGATTAGTGTGTAGACATCCATATCTAATCTTCGGGAAGCTATAAGGCATTTAGAAAGTCACACTTATTTCCGTCCCATCGTGCTGTCCAGTTGTATCGATTGCGTGAGTTGATTCCAATTGTTATCTAAAATATTCCAATTGGTATCTCGATAGTCCTAATTACTATCTGCCTAAGTATGATTAGCGAAAACCCGCGATAAGACTAGAGAGTGAGAGTGACTGAATTTACCAAAGAAACGAAAGAAATCTGGTTATACAATTGTTATTCTTAGAGGGTTTCACTGCGGCGAAGACTGTCTCGCTGCAGAAGACTCGTACAACATAAAAGGTACCACTCCCACGGACCCACTATCAACGTAGGATGATCGTTGTAGCAAACATGGCCAGGAAGAATGATAGATTTAGAATTTCAGTACCCCCTGTTACGAAAATCAGATGACCAATAGCACCTAGTAAAAAATGGATAAGCAATGCGAGTGTAAGAAAATTACTATGATATCATAAAAAGGGCCAACATATCCAATGTCTGAGGATGCCAAACGGGAATCTGTACATCAAGGTAGAGCCAATATTATCATTAAACAAAAAAAACCAGAAAAGACAGAAATTAGAATTGTCTTACAATCCCCAAACGGCGGCTACCCAACAAACAGTTATAAAGCTAAAAACAGGGCAGGGGGAGATGCTGTGACCCATCTACCTGGAGGCCTCATCGCTGCCACTGGTTGCGTCCTCATCCGCTCCCTCCTCAAACCCGCTAAGGAAGGAGAATATGGGAAGATCCTGCTTTTTCACCTGCGAAGGCCTTTCTCTAGGGACTAGGGTCTTCAAAATCTTCTTTATCCCCTTCCACATCCGGATGATCAGCTTGTCCCGAGAGTGCCATCTCCTCCTCTCCCGCTCCAAGTCCTCTCGAAGCTCAACATGGGCCTGGGCTACAACAGCAATGGGACCCTGCATCTCTCCTAAATCGGCGGGGCTACACCGGAGGGTCGACTGGCAGAAAGCCTATTAGGGAAGGAGGTCGGGGAAACCCTCTGAGGAGTTCATGCATGGCCGCCATATCGGCCTCTATCCTCTCGAATGGCCCTAAGGGTTTAAAAGTGTCATCCTCGACATCACCCTCAGTTGAGGCAGACTTCCTATTCTTTCTTCCCCTCCCAGGAGCCCTCTTCACACTCAAGGGATCGAAGGGCCAGTCACAATTCATGATAACATCCCGGGACTCCTTGTGCACTCGGACTCGCTTGCATAGCCTAGTGATAAGAGAAGGAAACGGTAGGCCAGTGATGGTCTTCGTGTGAAAATACCTCCATTCCTCAATAATCTAGGCCCCCACATTGACCCTCACCCACTTAGAATAACGTCCACCACCAATGCCCAAGATAAGTCACGTCCGTGACATTAGAGGACAAGTGGATCCTCCGGGATACTAGATTGAGCCACCTCCTAGCCTCCACTGTAAAGTGGGTACTTTAGAAACCCATCCCGGTAATGCCCAATTGGTAGTAAACCTCCGTTCCTCCATCACCAAAGTGTCCACTAGCCACTTCCTGTTCCAGGATACGTCACGATCCTTCAGCTCAGACTCGGGAGGGTTGGACAGACCTAGAGCATCGTTTATAGCAGCAGGGGTCAAGATAATCTACATGCCCCTAATGTAGGCCACTGGCTCATCTCGGCTCCAGTCTATGGTGGGGAGGTTAGCATAAAACTCCTGCACCCATGCCTCATTAGCCTTACCTGGGTCCTCCACCAAAAGGCCCCACCCAATCTCATGAAGAATATAAAACTCTGGGGCTTTCTCCTCCATGTCCTTCATAACGAAACCCCTCTCATGCAACAGATCCTTCATGGCCTATTCGTTGTACCGAAATTGAAATTGGTCATTAACAAAACACATGTAGTCCTTGGTGCGAATGCTGCTGCTAGAAGCAACCATGAAGATTAACTTGCATTAATCAGAAGTATTAGAAGAGTAATCAAAAGACTAGAAAAACTAGTACAACCTTGTTCTGGAAGATTGCATTTTCTGATTGCCAGTTGATGGTAGCTTCAATATCACTAATGGGTAGCTTTTTCTCCGTGGGCAACATAACATTTTTCTTTTGGTATTTTTGGTGCATGGCTTACACCATCTTTTTCAAAGGGTTGTTTTGATAGGAATTCTGAAGTATGGCTAGAGATGGATGGACTCATCATGAAGATTTGAGGGTTGTGAGGTTTTTTAGCTAGAGTAGGTAGTGTTGGCCAATCTTGGGGTTTGCAGGAGACAAGGAATTCATATTTTCCTGAACGGCTAAGGGAACCAATAGATGGATCCCCATCTTCATATCGCTGACGGAATTCCTTTTCAGAGCATCTCCCCTTCTTTATTCTGGATTTGGCCTTTTTCTCTACATATTCAACTTCATCCTCCAGACATTCATGGCATTCACATTTGATATCCCAAGGGCAGTGCCCGGTGAAGGGACATTTGAACCATCTTACGTCACAACCTTCATAATTGAACTGTTTAATCCAATCATGTTCACTCATGACAGCTGGAAGGCTCCAATCAAATAGATCCTCTTCATCTTCAGGCAAAGGTTCAGATGTAGGTTGGTACATCTGAAGAGAAAAGGTTGTGTTGTTTGGTTTTTTGAGATGAGAACGGTCAAAACTGATGGCTACAATTTTATCCTACTTTTTGACAAAGATTGGTTCTATGGATCGAAAAGGTTTAACAGGAGGTTCTCTCATCCGCTCATAGTTGGTAACCCATTTGTTAGGAAGAATTTGACAAGTTCTTCCTTTGGTATTTTTCTGGGTATTTGGGTGCATGTGGTAGTTCCGTTGGTAGCATCTATATGTAATAGCATCACCTCCACCCGGAAATGAAAGATCCATGGTATGGTTCTGAACTCGTCAAGATGTTTGACAGTGAAGAGTTGCTTGGATAGCATCTCTAGCTTGTGGAGATCCTTGTATTTGGATTTGAATCTTAAGGCTTCTATCAGATATGGGTCGCTTAGGGACATATTGAAATTTGGATATAAAGTGACAAAATTGTCCCATTGTTTAAGGTGACCTCAGTTGTACCCAAATTTGCATGTTGGTACTCTTGGTATCGAGTATCAAGGAGAGAAAGGCAAGCAACAACAGGTTGGCCTTTCCTTACATGATATGACAAGGCGATTCAGACAACACCAAAATGAATATGGGTGAATCCGTGATTTTTCCATTGCCTTGGAAAATCATCGGGAATCTGTAGGGTGACAAACTATTCTTCTTGAGTAGCAAGAATAGGATGCTGATTGAGTTTTGAGGCAGCAACATATTCCTTTACTCGTTTTGGTTTATCTTGGACTAAAGAACGAATTTATAACCATGGATTGGTTGTCTTTTTAGCAAAGGCATAATAAGGATTTAGGAGAGGTAAGTATGTACTGGACACTTTATTTTCATCTGGTAGTATATCTACTTCATAAAGATAGTCATATTTACAAGACAGAGTTTTACTAAGTGTAAGAAACATAGGTACTTTAGTGACAAATTTACAAAGACTTGACAAAGAAGAAGAAGAATATTTACAAGGACTGGACGTAGACTCACTCATAGCTATTCAAACTGCTCCTCCCTCCAAAAGGACATGGGTCTGGCTCTGATACAAACCTAGGGTATGACAGAGGGTTCTGACGCAAAGAAGTCAGGCACAGGGCGAGGAAATGGGGGGCAAGGCGGCAAGATTGCAGGCACAATAATTTTCCTATGAAGGGGGACTGGGCTTCAACATCCCGAAGGACGGCTTGCCACAAAACCCAGGTTCAACATCCCGGAAGATGGCTTGCCAAGTCAGTCGAATAGTAAATTTCATCATAGACATAAAAGAATTTCCCTACAAAAAGGGGCTGGCTTCTACATCTACCCGGACGGTTTGCCAAGCTACACAACTCGGGAAATCTTTTACTCTACTTATAAATTTAGTTGTTTATAAACTTCAGAAAACTATTGTACTTGGAACAAGCTTTCTTACTTGATGTGTCGAGTCCCTATACTACTTCAAGGATCAGTCATACCATGCCTTTGGAAAGGAAGAACAAGAGAGAATTTAGCAAACACTCATATTATTGAACATAGGAAATTTTTTACAAGACTCAACTAGATGCGTGCTACTCAAATTTACATTGGACAACCTAGCCTCCTTTATATAGAGGTTAGGAGACTACAAGATAAGACTCTATACAATATAGACTCGGCACACCTTTCTATAAAGCCTAACAAAATGAAAACGACACACCTATTTACATGGCCTGATAAAGACAAATCTGGCACACTTATTTTAACAATATAATATACAAAGCCTAATAACAACAGACGCCTAATAAAACAAATGGTCTAATAAAATGGCGATCCTAATATGTACAAGGAAGCCCATGTGATGGCATGTGAAGTGGGCCCTGCTTTCGTCCTCATATGGATAGTAAATTTCAGCGGGTGATCTGAGGCTGTGAGCTTCCAGATTCTTGCACATGTCTTGCACACGTCATCAACCATTATCCAGTGGGACAACATTCGGAGGTGCCACTGGTGGGTTTGAGCATTATCCACCTGGATTCCATTGGAAGCCATGTTTTCCATCAAAGAATCTCGTATCATGCAAGCTCAGTTTTAATGATCTTGTAAAGTAGCATTTTCTGCTTGATGTTTCTTCCATGGCTTGCTCTATATTTAGACAGCTCTGTGATGGAGTATTTGATGGGACGTTCAGCCTTATTCGTGTAATGGCCTGGGTGATTTCATCCCTGGTGATATCGTAGGGTGCTTGATATTCCTTTGCTACTTTTTGGACTTCTTCCCAGTGAGGATGTTTATCAGTATGGTTCCATGGTGCCCATTCTTTTGGCCAAACCTCTTTTGGAATGCACCTATTTTACTGGAAGATAAAACTTTGTGCTTCATAGTATTCTTCTTCCAAGGACAAAATAGAGACTGAAAATCGCCAACAGAAAGAGAGTTTTGGCTCAACATGGACTTTCCCGTCGATTAGCTTTATTGGTCGACGCAACATGAATACCTCTGCAACCTAAACCACTGTAAAAACATTTTCAAAGCTGGTTCAATCTTGTGAATGTCCCTGAATATGTTGCATTTGAATTCCATCAGGATGTAATACTGGTGACATAAGTACTAGAAGAACCATAAGAGTTCCCGTGGAAAATCATTAGCAAGTGGTATGAACACGTGACAAAACGGGTATTTTGGGTTGACTCCATACGGCTTTAGGATGGATCCTCCGTACTTTCTGAAAACATGTAGCTCATAGAAAGTCTGTCTTTCGATCAGGATGGATGGATCAAATGGGTCTACATATTGACTAAACAAGTCCGGTGGATGGCTTGGCAGCCTTGATGACCTGGGACTTGGTAGGTTGGTAATCATGAACATCTTGCCGGTTGGTCCTTTCATCTTATCGGGTTTCTCTGGCAAAAACATTTTTGCGAATTCATCCGGTCGAGATAGGAAATCTGCCAGGAAATTATCTTTACCTTTCAGGTGCTTCACCTGGAATTTGTAGGGTGAGAACCATTATTCCCATTTGAGAATTTGCGGATATGGAAGTATCTTCGAATTTATTTGGATCATCTTTGGGAATGCCTTCATATCCATCTCTATTAGGAATTCAGTAATTAGGAAAGAGTTGAATTTTTTTATTCCATTCTTCACAGCAAGAATCTCCTTGAAGGCGGAATGATAGTGTTTTTCCGAATCCTTGAATTTTCCGCTAGCATATCCGCATATCTTTTTATGGCCATCTTTCTCCTCTAGAAGAACTGCACTCCAGTATCCTTTACTGGCGTCATTCTGCAGTATATTCTTTCCATCTAAAGGAATATGGGGAGTCTTCATGTATTGGGACACCTGTTTTATTTTTCGGACAGCTTCATCTTGCTCTTTAGCCCATGCTTGGGCATTCTTCTTGAGCATCATTATAAGTGGAGAAATATAGGTAGAGACTTCAGGAATAAAATCTCTAACATAATTATCCCTAAAAATTATTGAAGCTGCTTTGTGGTGAAGTTGGTGTCTGGAAATCTGAGCAATTCCTGACATATGTGCGGACCTGGACTATATGCTCCATTCCTAAAATGCATCCCTAAGAAATCAATTTCTTTTTGAACAAGGACTATTTTCTTCGCAGAGAGAAAAACTCCATTTGCTCTTACTATATCATGAAAAAGACGAAGGCAAGGTGTTCCTCCAGAGTATCATTGAACAATAGGATATCATCAATGTATACTAGTGAAGTGTGGAAAATAGGCTAAAAGATTTTGATCATGGCTTTTTGGAATAGAGAGGGTGCAGGTTTCAGCCCAAATGGCATAACTTTCCATTGGAAGTGTTGGTCAGGAATGCAAAATCCTGTTTTTGGTGTTTCCTCAGGATGTATCCGCAATTGCCAAAATCCAGATTTGAGATCAAACTTGGAAAATTGTCTAGCTTTGGCTAAGTGTGACAATAGGGTAAGCTTATTTGGTATAGGGAATTTATCATCTTGGAGGAAATGATTGAGTGGCTGGTAGTTTATGACTAATCTGAGTTTACCTTCCTAAAGGAATATCAAGCACCCTACGAGATCACCAGGGATGTTGAAGCTGGGTTTCGTGGAAAGTCGTCCTTCGGGATATTGAAGCCAAGTCCCTCATCGTAGGAAAACTATTGTGCCTGCAATCTCGCCGCCTTGCTCGCCGTTTCCTCGCCCTGTGCCTGACTTGTTTGCGTCAGAGCCCTCTGTCATACCTCAGTTGGTATCAGAGCCAGACCTATGTCCTTTTGGAGGGAGGAGCAGTTTGAATAGCTATGAGTGAGTCTACGTCCAATCCTTGTAAATATTCTTCTTCTGCTTCATCGATTCTTTGTAAATCCGTCACTAAAGTACCTATGTCTCCTACAGTTAGTAAAACTCCGTCATGTAAATATGACTATCTTTATGAAGTAGATATACTAACCGATGAAAATAAAGTGTCCAGTACATACTTAACTCTCCTAAATCTTTATTCTTCCTTTGCTAAAAAGACAACCAATCCATGGTTACAAATTCGTTCTTTAGTCCAACATAAACTAAAAGGAGTAAAGGAATATGTTTCTAATTCGGAACTCGATCAACATCCTATTCTTTCTACTCAAGAAGAATAGTTTGTCATCCTGCAGATTCTCGATGATTTTTCAAGGCAATGAAAAAATCACGGATTCACCCATATTCATTTTGGTGCTATCCGAATCGCCTTGTCATATCATGGAAGGAAAGGCCAACCTGTTGTTGCTCACCTTTCACTCCTTGATACTCGATACCAAAAGTACCAACATGAAAATTTGGGTACAACTGAGGTCACCTTAAATGCTGGGACAATTTTTGTTACTTTATATCCAAATTTCAATATGTCCCTAAGCGACCCATATCTGACAGAAGCCTTAAAGATCCAAGTCCAAATACAGGGAGCTCCACTAGCTAGAGATGCTATCCAGACAACTCTTCACTGTCAAATAGCTTGGCGAGTTCAAAACCATGCCATGGATCTTTCGTTTTCGGGTGGAGATGATGCTTTACTACTACATATATATGCCACCAACAGAACTACCACATGCACCCAAATACCCAGAAAAATACCAAAGGAAGAACTTGTCAAAATTCTTCCTGACTCATAGGTTACCAACTATGAGCGGATGAGAGAACCTCCTGTAGAACCTCTTCGATCCACAGAATCAATCTTTGTCCAAAACAGGATAAAACTGTAGCCATCAGTTTTGACCACTCTCATCTCAAAAAACCAAACAGCACAACCTTTTCTCTTCAGATGTACTTACCTACATCCGAACCTTTGCCTGAAGATGAAGAGGATCTATTTGATTGGAGCCTTCCAGCTGTCATGAGTGAACATGATTGGATTAAACAGTTCAATCATGAATGTCATGACGTAAGATGGTTCAAATGTCCCTTCACCGGGCACTGCTCTTGGGATATCAAATGTGACTGCCAAGAATGTCTGGAGGATGAAGTTGAATATATAGAGAAGAAGGCCAAACCCAAAAAGAAGAAGGGGAGATGCTCTGAAAAGGAATTTCGTAAGCGATATGAAAATGGGGATCCATCTATCGGTTCCCTTAGCCATACATGAAAATATGAATTCCTTGTCTCCTACAAACCCCAAGATTGGCCAACACTACCTACTCTAGCTAAAAAACCTCACAACCCTCAAATCTTCATGATGAGTCCATCCAGCTCTAGCAATACTCCAGAATTCCCATCGCAACGACCCTTTGAAAAAGATGGTGTAAGCCATGCACAAAAAATACCGAAGAAAAATGTTGTGTTGCCCACTGGAGAAAAGCCACCTATCAGTGATATTGAGGCTACCATCAACTGGAAATCAGAATATGCAATATGCCAGAACAAGGTGCTGACCAACATCAGCACTTCCCTAAAAAACGTTGCTCACACGCAGACCAAGATGATGAGCAAGGTGGAGAGCATTGAGAAGAAAGTGGAAATGACATCCAGTCAACACACCAGTCTTATCCGAGCCCTGGAATTACGACTGCAGAATATGCAATATGAGATGTGTCCTCCAAGCCCTTCACTTTTCCACTTCTTTTCACAACAACAAAAAGAAACGACCAACATCAAAGAACAAATCAAAAAATTGAGACATGGACCTTTTGAGCCACAAAGAACCCAAATCCACCCTCAAAATTCCTCCTTTTTCCCTATGTCGCTACAGACATACTCACCACCTAAATTGGCCCGTCCCGGTGCTACCTATCCTTTCATTCCACATGAACCCATATCCTATCCTCAAAAATCCAAAGAGGAAACTGAGTTTGACATTGCAAAATGGGTTTGGGAAAGGAAAGATACCCTTGCAGCAGAAAAGCAGGCCAAAAGAAGGAAAGAGGTTGGAGAAAGTTCAAAAGAGACAGATCCAACAAACTTGATGATCTCAGATCAAGTTGTTTCGGAACTCTTTGATTTAGACGAAATGATAGCACAGGATCTAGTACTAAAGAAACAACAGATAGCGATCCTACAGATGAAATTGAAGAAGCGGAGACTGAGTCAAGTGAGAATCTCTCACTAGACACCTCCGAGAAAGACAATCCACCGATATACATGAACCGACCAAGAGAACCAGAAGTTTCTAAAGTCGACGATGATTAAGACGGGATGATAAAAGACCCAATTCCGGAAAGAAGACCAGAACAACCAATGACAAAATTGTTTGGAACTGGGTTCCATACTTTAACTCTCGATGATATCAAGGTTTCGAAATGGTCACAAAGGATCCAAGATTTCCTTACTTGGATGATAACGAAGCACTTGGTAGAACGGGAGAAATATCTAATCCTGTCAGAGTTCACATCAAGGTTCTCCGGCATCCTTAGAGATTGGTGGATCGCACTGGGAATGTATGAAAAGAATACTTTCCTCACGTCCCAAGACTTTTCTTTCAAAATCAAAATCCTACATGAAGTCTTTTGTGGAGATACAAGCTAGAGGCAAGCTAAGCTACAAAGACAATTCTTCGAGATGAAATGCGTATCATATGATAGAGATGTCATTGATATTCATTTCCAGAAAATGGAAAAAATATATTTTGAACTTGGTGCAGACGCCAGTTTGAAGCAGGCCTTCGTTTCATCCTTGCCAAAGATGTTAGCAGGATGAACCATGACAATTATGGAGGAAAAGTTCCAGTCGATCACAATCCCTCAAGTTGTCTATATAAGGCAAGAAATTTTCACAGTGCTAGAATAGTTTGTCACGCCCCGCCTTGGGGGGTATGACTGGCACCTGGTGCCCTATTAGGACCTGGACTGCTAAACTGGCGAGCCTAAGCACATCTGGTGCCTGGC
>JACEIK010005416.1:83650-99640 GCA_018107945.1 Datura stramonium | reverse complement strand
CCTGTTCGTCCCGTCCCGGCCCAATGCCCAGCCCTAACCAGGAGTTCCTCCCGAGTGGGAGATTGACTTTAGTATTGGCTTTCTTTCCGATACATAGCCTATATCTATTCATCCATACAAAATGGCTCTAGCTGAGCTAAATGTGTTGAAAGAATAGTTGAACATCTCTTGGATAAGGGCTCCATATGGACTAGCAAGTCCCTGTGGGGTGCACCAGTCTCTTTGTTCAGAAGAAGGATGGGTCTCTTTGCGTGTGTTTGACTATCGACAGTTGAACAAGTTACAATCAAGAACAAGTATCCCCCCCCAAAAAAAATTTATGACTTGTTTTCCCAACTTCATGGTGCTAAGTTCTTCTCAAAGATAGATATTAGGTCCAGCTATCACCAGCTCAGAGTTAGGGAGAGTGACATTCCGAAGACAGCCTTTAGGACTCGACATGTTCACTATGAGTTTGTAGTTATGTCTTTTGGATTAACAAATACTCTTGTAGATTTTATGGACTTGATGAACAGGGTGTTCAATCCATATTTGGATATGATCATGATTATCTTCATAGACAACATTTTCATATACTCTCGGAGAGAGGAGGAGCATGCCGCTCATTTGTGGATTGTTCTACAGACTCTCAAGGATCGTGAGCTATTTGCTAAATTCAGCAAGTGTGAGTTTTGATTAGATTAGTATCATTTTGGGCATGTGGTATCAAGCAAGGGTATGTAGGTGGACTCTCAAAAGATAGAAGCTGTAAAGAATTGGCCTAGACTAGTTAATCCTTCGGAAATCAAGAGTTTCTTTGGTTAGCTGGATATTACATAAGGTGTTTTGAAGGATTTTCATCTATTGCAGCCCTGTTGACTAAGTTGACTCATAATAAAGTCAAATTTTAGTGGTCGGATGACCGGGAGAGGATTTTTCAAGAGTTAAACACTCGACTCACTTCAGCCCTAGTATTGACCCTACCTAAGGACACAGATGGATTCGTGTTGTACTGTGATGCCTCTAGGGTTGGTCTTGGGTGTGTGTTGATGCAGCATGGAAAGTTCATTGCTTATGCCTCTAGACACCTTAAGACTCATGAGAAGAATTACCCGACGCATGACCTGGAATTGGCAGCGGTGGTGTTCGTGTTGAAGATTTGGAGACACTATTTGTATGGGGTCTATGTGCATGTGTTTACAGACCACAAGATCCTACAATATGTGTTCACCTAGAAGGATTTGAATTTGCGATAAAGGGGATGATTAGAGCTTCTCATGGACTATGACATGAGTGTCCTTTATCATCCGGGCAAGGCCAATATAGTGGCAGATGCCCTTAGAAGAATTTCAATGGAGAGTGTTTTTCATGTCGAAGATGGAAGGAAAGAGTTAGGTAAGGATGTGCATCATCTTGCACGACTTGAAGTTCGCCTAGTGGATTCGACAGATGGTGGTGTCATTGTTCAAAATGGTTTAGAATCCTCTTTGGTGACTGAGGTCAAGGCTAAAAAAGATGAGGACCCTATTTTGATGAAGTTGAAAGAAACGGTTAAAAATTAGAAGGTGGAGGTATTCTCCCAAAGAGGAGATGGTATACTTCGATACCAAGGCCTTTTATATGTTCTGGATGTTGATGATTTGAGAGAATGGATGTTGCATGAGGCTCATGGTTTCCAATATTCTATACATCCAGGTGCCACCAAGATGTACCATGACCTATGGGATGTCTATTGGTAGAGTGGCATGAAGAAGGACATAGTGGAGTTTATGGCTAAGTGTCCGAACTATCAGCAAGTGAAAGTGGAACATAAGAGATTTGTAGGTATGCTACAAGATATCAGTATCCCTACTTGAAGTGGGAAGAGATAAATATGGAATTCATCACAGGGTTGCCTCGCACTCGCTGACAATATGACTCTATATGGGTGCTGGTAGACAGGTTGACCAAGGAAGCTCATTTTCTACCGATCAAAACTACTGATTCAGCTGAGGACTATGCTTGATTATATATTCAAAAGTTAGTTAGGTTTTATGGAGTTCCCTTGTCCATCATATCAGATAGAGGTACTTAGTTTACCTCACAATTTTGGAGATCATTTCATAAAGGACTTGGTACTCAAGTCAAGCTCAACACAACTTTTCACCCGAAGATAGATGGTCAGGCTGAGCGGACCATTTAGACCCTTGAGGATATGTTGAGAGCATGTGTGATTGATTTCAGGGGAAGTTGGGATGATCATTTACCTTTTATCAAGTTTGCTTATAACAACAGTTACCACTCTATCATTTAGATGGATCCATTTGAGGCTTTTATGGGCGGAGGTGTATATATCCTATGGGATGGTTAGAAGTAGGTGAAGCTATGCTGATAGGGCCAGATTCAGTTCATGAGGCCATGAAGAAAGTTCAGCTTACAAAGGAAAGGCTGAAAATAGCTTAGATCCGTAAAAGTAATATGCGAATGTTAGGCGAAGAGAACTCAAGTTTGAAATTGATGATTGGGTGTTCTTGAAGGTATCCCCCATGAAGGGAGTGGTGAGGTTCGTAAAGAGAGGGAAACTTATCCCCCGATATGTTGGCCCATACATGATTGTTAGACGTGTTGGCAAGGTGGCCTATGAGTTGGATCTACCAGTGGAGTTAGCGTCAGTGCACCCAAATTTCCATGTATCTTAATTGAAGAAGTGCATTGGTGACCCGACTTTGGTTGTTCCGGTGGAGAGCATAGGTGTGAAGGATAGCCTTACATATGAGAAGGTACCTATTAAGATCCTTGATCATCAGGTTCAATAGTTGAGGATTAAAGAAGTAGCTTCAGTGAAAGTCTTAAGGAGGAATCAGCTTGTTGAAGGAGCTACGTGGGAGGCTGAAGCAATTATAACGGCTAGATACCCGCATTTATTCCCATCCAGTTCCATTCTAGCTTGAGCTATCAGTTTCTTCCTTAGTACTCTATTCAGTTTCATGTTTAATTCATGTCTCTCAGTTCTTTTCATGTCAGTGCATGTATGTGTGATTCATGAATTCAGTTCAGTCATGTATATTAGTTTGGAATCAGTCAATCCATCATTCTTCAGCTCCAGATGTTCAGTATTTGGGATTGCAGTTCCTTTCCCTAGCTATTCAGTATGTTTACCCATGTTTGAGGATGAAAGTTCCCAAGGGGAAGATATTGTAATGCCCTGAAATTTCCTAAAATTAGACTCGAGGATTGAAGCAAGAAAATAGGAAAAATCAACGTCAAGTTACCGAATAACTAGTTAGGTGATTCTTCAAGTCACTTGATTAATCATTGAGTGACTTGTTAAGGGGTACTAGGCTTGTAAGGAGTCATTGTCAGGGGGTCGCCACAGATGGTGTAACGACTCGTTGTTTGACTTAACGAGTCGTTAGTGTGCCCGTTATGTGCTGAGGAATTTGCAGACCAGGAGACTTAATGAGTTAAAGAACGAGTCGTGGTGTCACTTCACGACTTATCAAGTTGGTCGTTGTCAGGATGGCTGAGATCGAAGGATGGGATTTCTAGTGATGACGATGAGTCACCCAGTGGGGTAACGACTCGTACAGTACCTCGTTGGGACTGGCAGTGTCCTTTTATCCAAGTGATCAGTAAGGGTATTTTTGTGATTTCTAAGCTCCTAAGCCCTTAACTATGTTATTTTAAGCTCTGAAAGAGGTGTATTAATAGGGGTTAAGACTATTCTAACCATCCCCCTCCCATGCATGCAAGTCTAGACCTCTCCATTGAATATCAAACCTAGAATCCTCCAAATTCTTCTTAAAATCCTTTGGGCTCTCTAAGGAAAGTGTAGATTCTGTTCTTCCAAGTATGTGAGGCCATGAATGAGGGTTCCTTTCACTCTCATGCTCATAATTCTCCTCAATGCTATGAATTTAAGTTCCATATCAAATTCAAGATTCTATGGGGTTTTATCCTAATCATATGAAATCCTCTATAAATTATTTATGGGTCAATCCCCTTTATGTCTCAAAGTATGTTTTAAGATTCATGGGAAGATTTTTATATCTATTTTGATTATAAATTCATGATTCAAATTTTAGAAAATTATGCCCAACTATGAAAGTTCATTAAAAGTCAAGTTTATGATTTATGAATTCAAGTATGAAGAGATATCTAGCATGATTGAATGTCTACAAATTACCTATGCATGAATCTATAATTTTGACTTATGATGTCTATTTCAAGTATGCATGATTTGAAGATTTGGACAATCCTATACATGTTAAGTATGTTTTTATAATTTAGTTTAGTTTTATAATATCAGTTTACTATATGGTTTAGAGTTAAAATCCCTATTTTCATCTTATGGTACGTCTAGAGCCAGGACTCCCCATATATAGATTTCAGACTATTCATGTAATTACATTATCAGCTTTGTTAAAAAATAATGGAGAGCCCTTTGCATGTTTTTGGGAGTAGTGTCTAGCACCAAGTAGGCTAAGCGTTCATGTAAACCCCGAGTCTCAGAACTACGCTCCAACGTAGGTTTATATATTTACATTGGAACTTCACTTGTGAGATTCCCCTTTCCCCAAGGGGCCTTCAGCTTGATATCAATATCATGGAAGCGTCCTTAGCCCTGGAAAGCTTTTGGACGGCTCTGCCTACTTGAGTGTGATAGTTGGGGAATCATATAAGCTCTATAGTGATGGTGTCGATTATGATGAGTATCCCATTATCCCTCATGAATTCAGTTATGCATGTTTATGACTTATGATATTGTATTTTTATTAGGTTTGACCCAAAGATCAGTTTATAAGATTTTACTAATGATTTCATCTATGAAAAGCCATATGATTCTATGTTCAACTTTAGGTGATACTATTCAGTTATGGAAATTCAGTTTATGACTATAAATATTTTTAGATATCAACATGCAGTCTTTACTCTCATGATCTTATGATTTATGTTATGTGCATGATTTCAGTTATACTTATTCCATCTGTTTTACTTATCTTGCATACTCAGTACATTCGAAGTACTGACCACATACTCTATTCTGTATCATTTCATGATACAGGTCCTAGTGATCAGAGTCAGCGGCGTCGTTAGTCCTGCTCCCGTTCTAGTTCAGACCCTACTTTAGGTGAGTCCTCATCCTCCAAGGCATCTATATTTTAGTATCACTGTGTCATCTTGTTTCATACTTAGAGATAGCCATGGGCCTGTGCCAGCATCTCATTAGTTAGTAGAGGCTTTTCAGGCATAAATTTGTATATTCAACTTCATACTCAGTGTTATGACATTACCGTTGGCTAGACGTTTTGTTATGCAGCTTTTGCTTATTCATGTTTAATTATCAGTTTCTGTTGATTTATGCTCTTTAGCCACCATGTTCATGCGATGGGTCGACTTGAAGCCATTCATGGTTCTAGGTTCCATGTCTCGGTTCGGACCTATATTTGATTCATTACAGCTTCACCATGAAACAACCACCAAAATCTCGGAAAGACACCAAAATGCAAGTTACACACGATTCCTGACTTCCCGACATCAAAATCATGTTAAACCATGGTTTCCTACTTAAGAACCCTTGGAAAACTTAAGGAAGAGTTGGAGAGAGGCTTCTTACGAAGGGAGTTGCTAGAAAAAAATGATCTGGATGACCAACAACCAACCAAAGGGACATAAATAGTCCTCCACCACCTTAGACCGCTTGTGATGTGCCTGCTTGTGCAATCTCGCGAAAACTCGAATATCTCTATACTCCGAAGTCCGATGATGAAAAGTTTAATGCACTGCAAACTAGACTCATAGAGATTTAATTTTGACAAATTGTACACCCCCTAAATATTTATAGATTAGGAGAAAAGCTTCAAGACATTTGACCTATGTTTTAGGGAATATCAAGAAGAAAGTTTTGCGATAACTTTTGCCGAATTTCGTTCTACAACTTGATCAGTGTCCAATATTAAATATGACTAGAGAGTGACTAAAATACCTCATAACACTTACTTCTTAGCCTATTATGTACTCTTAATCCTACCTCAAAATTACAAATTTATCGCTCAAATTATTTGAGGTGTTAAATCCTTCCCCCCTAGAAACATTCATCCTCGAATGTTCGATGAAACACAAGATTTAACCCAAATACTATCACAGCATGATATAGCCTTACAAGAAATATCTACCACAAGCAATTCCAACCAATGAATCTCTGCACCATGCCAAGACGCGACACGGCTGTAAACATAATGAAAATGAGAATCTTAACTAGCGCAATCTCTAGCCACTAGCCAGCTATAATTCATCAAGTTACAAGCATCCCTGCACAAGTTAGCAAACGCAAGTCTAGACCCAACTCCTACAACATCTGACTTCTCACACGATTTCGATCTAGAAAGAAGGGTAGCAATCCTAAATGTCTGGTAGCCTCCTGTTTATAAGTACACTGCACAATGCACACATAAACAAGAATCTGCTAGACACGACTCATAGACTCCCTAGTACACAAATTTCTCTGATACCATATCTGTCACACCCTAAACAAAGAGGGGCATGACTGGCACCCTATGCCACACCTGATTGAACACACCCTGCCACCAATCTAAACACAATAAGCTAGAACCAACAAGGTTTGTCATCACAACACAATCTACATTTGAGTAAATGATAGACTAAAATGGAAGCTAGCATACAAACCAAGCAATCAATGCACAATAGGTCGTCAAGGCCACATATTGGAAAACAACTATACAAATAGGCCTACCTGGCCTTCAACAACATACTAACACCATAGCAATGTCTACGAGCCTCTATGAATACAATAGTAGTCAAATGATTGGGACAGGGCCCCGAACTACCGTTAACTCAAACATTTGGTGACTGCGAAAGACCTAGAGTGCAGTAAATCAGCTAAAACTCCACTCAACACCCAAGTACTCGATCTACTAGCACACCATCACCTGTAGGCATGAATACAACTATAATACCCCGGAAGTGCCAAAGACTAGTCTCAGGAGTTAAAGGGTGTTTAGCATAAAACCTTAGAAAAATGTCACAAGATGACCAGTTGTACGAGTTGTGGGAAGCTACCACGGACCGTTGGTCCCTGGCATGGTGAAGGTGTGGTTGGAAGGTCTAGGAATAATGAGCCATGGAATGACTCGTTGTTCAGTGTAACGAGTCGTGGTAAGGGGTCATTGTGAGGGTGGTCCTTGGCAATGTGACTGGCATGAGTCATGGTACGACTCGTTGTACGGGATAACAAGTCATGGTATGTTCATTGGGGGACTTCTGAAAGGTGATAAGTGGTGGTAATGGTCAAAAATGATGAGTCGTTGGGACTAGTAACGACTTGTCCTGACCAGTCGTGGTTGAGGACCAGAGTTGGAATTTAGCGAAGTAACAAGAGACAGTAATGGGTCGTTGTTTGGAGTAACGACCCATTCTATTGAGTCGTGATATCAGGACCTGAGAAGTTAAGAAATGACGGAGGAATTAACGGACGGATACCATGAGTCGTGGTATCGAAGGACGACCCGTGGTATCAACCGTTGTCACTAGTAGTGCAAAATTTCAAACTCTTCATTAAGTATATTTTCATAATTTCTAAGCCCCAAGGTCTTAAACTACGCCGTTTTAAGCCCAGTTAGCAGGGTTTTAAGAGTGTTAAACCTATCCTAAGCCTTACCATTCCATGCATGCAAATTAAGTCCTTGTAGATCAAGCTTGAAGAATTCCCCAATTTCTCTCCAATTTCATTTGGGCTTTCAAGAGGGAGTGTAAATCAGATTTACCCAGGTATGTGAGGCTATGAATGAGAGTTCCTTTTACTCTCATGCTCTAAATTTTTCTCAATTCCATGGATTTAAATTCTAGATTCAAGTTCATGATATATTGGGGTTTATTCCAAGTTTTGTGAAATTCTCTATGGTCTATCTATGGGTCAATTTCTTTAATGTATCAAATCATATTTTATGATATATGGGTAGATTTTATACCTACTATGATTATTAATTCATATTTTTAAATTTTAATTAAATTATGCCCAATTATGTAAGTTTCATGAAAAGTCAAGTCATGATTCTATTATGATTTTGATCTTGCTAAATCTAAATTATGATTTATGATTCATGTTATTATTTTTCTTCAAGCACTCTTCATAGGTTTATGAATATCAAGTATATAAATGTTTTACAAGTATGCATGGTTTTCATGATTTATGAATTTATGACTCTTGGCGGCCAACTCATGGTCCTAATTCATGGATAATCATGTATTTCAAGTGGGATCCATCATGTTATTATTTTATTTAGCCATGAACTTTAGGAATGATTTCACGGTTACTATACGATTCCTCATGTATATATTTTTAGGAGCAATGTCTAGCATCGAGTAGACCCGACATTCAGGTAAACCCCGTGGTCTCAGAACTACATGCCATCGTAGGTATATGTATATTTATTATGGGATCCCTGTGATATCACCATACTGCAGGTCCCCTTGCCTGGCAAGTCGGGGGCAGTCCTGACCACTTGGGAGAAATAGTGGGGCATCATGTAAGCTTTATCATTATGGTGTCGGTTAAGACGAGTACTCCTATTTTTCCTCTTGACTTATGCATGGTTATGTTTATTTTACTTGGCTCAAGTTAGGTTTTATAAATTTTTCTCTTATGACTATGATTATGATTGTATTACGAATGGTTTGAAAATCTTGAGCCCTTATGTTTACATTATGATATTCACTTTATGATCATGCTATACTACTCTTATGAACTCTTATGTATTTTAATTGTCTATTTTTACTTACCTTGTATACTCAGTACATTTAAAGTACTAACCACATACTCTATGCTGTATCGTTTCATGATACAGGTCTGAGGGATCAGTCTTAGCTTCATCACTAATCTTACTTTTCCCTCAAGCCTGTTTAGCCAGTGTTGGTGAGTCCTCATCCTTCGAGGACGTTCAATTATCTATTGTTACGTTCTTTCAGTTACAGACTTTGTCGAGCTAGTTGGAGATGTTGTCCCATCAGCTCATCAGTTATGTTAGAGGCTTTTCAGACATTATGTAGAAATCAGCTTGTCATTGTTGACTCTGTTTTAGATTGATATGTATGCACACTTCTAGTTAAGAATATTTTATTTTATCATTTTCCGCTTGTTGTATGCTCTTAACTTCTATGTTCATGCCATGGGTCAACTTGGAGTCTCTCGGGGTTACTTGTCCTATGTCTCTATCCAAGCCTATGTTCGGGTCGTGACAAACTTGGTATCAAAGCATTAGGTTTTGAAGTGTCCTAGGGTGTTTGAAAGTCACGTTAAGTAGAGTCTTTTTCATGGGTGTGAAGTGAGCCACACTTATGACGAAGAGGCTATGAAACTTTTAGGAAATGTCCCTTCTTTCATGATCTAAGTCGTGCGATGAAATGTCTCTCTATACTTCTAACTCGTGCTACATGCTATTGCATAATCTTGCCTGCTCACCAAGTTAACAGAAGAAGGAACAAAAATGGAAATGGCCATGAGAATGGCAACGGAGATGGGCACTAGCAGGCCCCACCAGTCCCATAGGATCATGTGCCCAAGAAAGTAACCGATGCAGAGTTTAGGGCTGCCATCCAGATGTTAGCTCAGGCTTTGACCACCCAAGTCAACCAGCTTGCGGTAGTGCATGTCCCCCAGAATGGAAATGCGACAATGGAAAGAGTTAGAGATTTTCTTAGGATGAACCCTCCTGAGTTTCTCAAATCGAAGGTGCGCGAGGATCTGCATGAGTTTATTGATGAAATTCTGAAGATCACCCAGATCATGGGGGTGACGAGGGAGGAATCTGCAGATGTAGCCTCGTATCATTTGAAAGGGGTTACGCATATCTAATTTAGGTAGTGGAAGGATGGTAGGGAAGTTGGAGCGAGCCCTGTTGGTTGGGATGAGTTCCATACCACATTTTTGGATTGGTTCTTTCCTCGAGAGATGAGGGAAATCAAAGAAGCTAAAATTTTAAACTTGAGGTAGAACAATATGAAGGTCCAGGAATATGCTTTGGAGATCACTCGTTTGTCCAAATATGCACCAGAGTTGGTGGATGATCAGAGAGCTCAGGTGAGCATGTTTTGCATGGAGTAGCGGACTACCTGTTCAAGGATTCTAAGAACGCTACGCTTAATTAGGACATTGACTTTCCTCGATTGGTTTTGTATGCCCAGCAGATGGAGGTGGTGCATTTGATAGAGATGGAGGCCGAGAGGGCCAGGACAGACAGTTATGGGTTCTCCCAACAAAGGTCGGTAGGCGAACATCACCAGTAGCCTCATCAGAGGTCATTAGCTCCAGCTCCATCATCGACCAGTGCTCCATCTAGACTACGAGGTGATCAGAGGAGCGGAGCATCAGGTTTCTAAGGGATAGAGGAGCATGCAGGCATAGCGTACCTTTTCGATCCGTGAAAAGTGTGGCAAGAATCACATAGGGGAGTGCTTGATTGGGTCAGATATCTTTTTTGGGTGTGGTAGACCCGAGCATAGGCACTGGAGTGTCCTTTGGCTAGACAGGGTAATGGTAGAGGTCGTGCTCATGCTAATAACTTAACAGCAGCATCAACACACCTAGCTCAGCAGGGTGCATCCACCAGTGCAGGTGGTGGCTAGTGCAAGAACAAGTTTATACCCTTGTATCTCGCCAGGGGAAGGAGACTTCACCAGGTGTGGTCATGGGTATGTTATGAGTATTCCACCTTGATGTATATGCATTGTTAGATCCAAGGGCTACTTTATCTTTTGTGACACCCTATGTTGCTAGTAGTTTCAGAGTCTGTCCTAAAATCCTATTAAAACCCTTCTCAGTCTCTACTCCAATTGGTGATTCAGTTATATCTCGACGGGTATATAGAAATTTCCCTGTCACAGTCCTTCAGAAAGTCACCTCAGCAGATTTAGTAGAGCTAGCCATGACAAATTTTGATGTTATCTTTGGCATGGAGTGGTTACATGCATGTTATGCCTCAGTGAATTGTAGAACCCATGCAGCAGAGTTTCGATTTGTCCTAGAGTGGAAGGGTAGTTCAACTGTGCCTGTAGGTCGCTTCATTTCCTACCTTAAGGCTAGAAAGATGATCTCCAAAGGTTGCATGTACCATCTAGCTAGGGTTAAGGAAGCTACATCTAAAACCCTGACTATCCAGTTAGTTCCTGTAGTGTGTGAATACCAGAAGTGTTTCCAGATGATTTACTGGGAATTCCTCCTGAGTGGGAGATCGATTTTGTTATTGACCTTTATCCCGATATGTTGCCTATATGTATTCCTCCTTACAAAATGGCTCCAGCTGAGCTAAAGGAGTTGAAGGAGTAGTTGAAGGATCTTTTAGACGAGGATTTCATCAGACCAAGAAAATCCCTGTAGGGTGCACCAGTTCTCTTTGTCTAGAAGAAAGATGGTTACCTTCGGATGTGAGTTGATTATCGACAATTAAACAAGGTGACAATCAAGAATAGGTATCCCCTCCCAAGAATTGATGACCTGTTTGACCAACTTCAGGGTGCCAAGTGTTTTTCAAAGATAGATCTCAGATCTGGGTATCATCAGCTCAGGGTTCGGGAGAGTGACATCCCAAAGACAGCCTTCAGGACTTGGTATTGTCACTATGAATTTGTAGTTATGTCTTTGGACTAATGAATGCTCCTGAAGCTTTTATGGATTTGATGAATAGGGTGTTCAAGCCGTATTTGGTATGTTCTTGATCGTGTTCATAGATGACATTCTCATATACTCTCAGAGCGAAGAGTTGGGGTAGTAGACTACTTGGTCAAGGATTGCAGGACCGCTATGCTACATTAGGACATCGATTTCTCCTGTTTGGTTTTGTATGCCCAGTAGATGGAGACAGTGCAGATGAGGGAGAGGGAGAAGAGGCCAAGAGGGCCAAGATAGATAGTTTTGGTTTCTCCCAGCAGAGGTCGGGTGGTGGACATCGTCAGCAGTCCCACCAGAGATCATCAGCCCCAGCACGTTAGCAGTAAGTGCACCATCCAGATTAGGCATGATAAAAAAGGGTGGGCATCAGGCTCTCAAGGTTAAGGGAGCAGGTCAGTGGAGCCCAGCATTCCATGTTGTGAAAGGTATGGTAGGAGGCATACCGATCAGTTCTTAGCAAGAATAGGTGCATGTTTTGGGTGTGTGAAGCCCGATCATATGCTCAGAGATTTTCTAGCAGGCGGATAGGGCCAGGGTAGAGGTCGAGACCTATCCACCAGTTCAGTAGCTCCACTAGAATGCTCAGCTCAACAGGGTGCATCCACTAGTGCAGGTGGTGGCCAACGTCAGGACAGGTTCTATGCCCTCTCGTCTCGTCAGGAGCAGGACATTATGCCAGACGTGGTCACTGGTATGTTATGAGTATTTCATCTTGATGTTTATACATTGTTAGATCCAGGGGCTACTTGATCTTTTGTGACACCTTATGTTGATAGTAGTTTTGGAGTCAGTCCCAAAATCCTATCAGAACCCTTCTTAGTCATACTCCAGTCGGTGACTTAGTTATAGCTCGACAAATATATAGAAATTTCCCTATCACAGTCCTTCATAAAGTCACCTCAGTAGATCTAGTAGAGTTATACATGACAGATTTTGATGTTATCTTTGGCATGGATTGGTTACATGTTATGCCTCAATGAATTGTAAGACTTGTGCGGTAGAGTTACGGATTCTAGGTGAGCCAGTCTTAGAATGGAAGGGTAGTTTTGCTATTTCTGTAGGTTGCTTTATTTCCTACCTTAAGGCTAGAACGATGATTTCTAAAGGTTGTGTTTACCATCTAGTTTGGGTTAAGGGTGCTACGTCTGAGAACTCGGATCTCCAGTCAATTCCTGTAGTATATGAGTATCCGGAGGTGTTCCTAGATGATCTACCCAGAGTCCCTCTTGAGCGGGAGATCGACTTTGGTATTGATCTTCTTCCCGATATGCAACCTATATCTATTCCTCCTTACAAAATGGCTCCAGCTGAGCTAAAGGAGTTGAAAGAGAAGTTAAAGGATCTCCTAGACAAGGGCTTCATCCAACCTAGAAAGTCCTCATGGGGTGCACCGGTTCTCTTTGTTTGGAAGAAGGATGGTTCTCTTCGTATGTGTATTGACTACCGGCAGTTAAACAAGGTTGCAATCAAGAACAAGTATCCTCTACCCAGGATTGATGATTTGTTTGACCAACTTCAAGGTTCTAAGGGCTTCTTGAATATAAATTTAGGTCCAATTATCACCAGCTCAGAGTTAGAGAGAGTGACATTCCGAAGACAGCCTTCAGGATTCGGTATGGTCACTATGAGTTTGTAGTTATGTCTTTTGGACTAACTAATGCTCCTATAGGTTTTATGGATTTGATGAACAGGGTGTTCAAGCCATATTTGGACATGTTCATATTTGTGTTCATAGATAACATTCTCATATACTCTGGAAGCGATAAGGAGCATGCCGCTCATTTGAGGATTGTGCTACAGACCCTAAGGGATCACAAACTATTTGCCAAATTCAGCAAGTGTGAGTTTTGGCTAAACTCAGTAGCATTTTTATAATACTCCAAAAGTTCCTAAGAAATAGATGGGAGAATTATAAATGAGTTTTACAGGAAAATATGCATTTTTTCAACAAAATCACTCGTGGTACAAGTCGTGATGAGGAGTGAAGGGTCGTGGTCTCATTCATGGTGGGATTCTGAAGTTTGGTTTTGAAACCACGAGTCACACCACGAGGCGTGATGTGTGGATACAACTTGTGATTAGGAGTCGTGATGAGTTTCATGTGGTGCTGAGGTATGATGTACCGGATCATGGTACAACTCGTGGTAAGTAACAATGAGTCGTAATTGAAGTTGTGCTTAGGAATTGGCAGGTGAAGGGGGGTAATGTCACGACTGACAGTACAACTCATGGTAGGACACCACGAGTCGTGATATGCAATCATGGTGAAATTCAAAAATGCTGCAAGGAGGAGTAGTGGTGACCATGAGAAGTAACCACAAGTCGTTACTTCATGGTATGATTTGTGGTGGGAGTCGTGATGGATGGTAGTTCCCATTTTCCAAATTTTTCATTAAGGGTATTTTCATAATTCCTAAGCTTCTAAGTCTTAAACTACGCCATTTTAAACTCTTTTAGGAGGATTTGAATAGGGTCTAACCTATCCTATTTCGTTCAACTCCCATGCATGCAAGAGTAGAAGTTTCCCTTTGAAGATCAAGCTTGAAACCCTCATATTCTCTTGGGCTTTCAAGGAAGAGCGTGGAATCAGATTTCTCAAGTATATAGGACTACGAATGAGAGTTTCTTTCACTCTCATGCTCAAGATTCTCCTCAATTCCATGAATTTAAGTTCTAGATCAAGTTCATGATCTTATGGGGCTTATTCCTAATTTTATGAAATTCTCTATGATTTATTTATGGGTCAATTTCTTTCATGTTTCAAATCATGTTTTAAGATCTATGAGCAGATTTTATACCTATTTTGATTATTAATTCATGGTTTCAAATTTTAACCAATTTATGCCAAATTATGGAAGTTTCATGAAAACTCAAGTTTATGATTCTATTATGATTTTGATTCGTCTAAGTCCTAAATTATGATTTATGATTTATGATTTATGATATGATTCTCCACGAGTATTCTTCATGAATTTATGAATTTCAAGTATAGTGCTTTTCTCAAGAATGTATGTTCTTCATGGTTTATTAGATTATGATTTTGGCCGAATCATGGACCCTATTTCATGGCTAATCATGTATTTCAAGTATGATTAAGTATGTTATGATTTATCTAGCTATGAACTCTATCTATGACATCACGATTACTATATGAGCTTTCATGTGCATGTTTTTGGGGGTCGTGTCTAGCACCGAGTAGGCCCGGTGTTCAGGTAAACTCCATGGTCTCAGAACTAAACGCCAACATAGGTTTATGTTCATGGACTTTAGGTGGTTCCCTATTAGTGATATCATGCCATGTACGTCCTTGGCCTGGCAAGCCTGGGATGACTCTGCCCACTTGAGCGAGATAGTTGGGGCATCATGTAAGCTCTTTCATGATGGTGTAGGTTAAGATGAGTCCTCTCATTGTTCCTCATGATTTATGCATTGTCATGTTTATGATACCTTGGATCAAGTTATGTTTTTACAAGGTTTCTCTTATGAGTATGATTATGATTATGACTAGATTATGAATAGTTATGAAAATCTTGAGCCTCATGTTTATGTTATGACTAACATAATTGAACGGTCCTACTCTTATGAACTCTTATGTATTTTGATTAGTCCATTTTATTTACCTTGCATACTCAGTACATTAGCAGTACTGATGGTATACTCTATGCTATATCATTTCATGATACAGGCTCAGACCTCAGGGTCAGTCTCTCCACTAGCCTGTCATCAGAGTTTAGCTCAGCAAACTATTGATGAGTCCTCATCCTTCAAGGACCTTCAGTTAGTTGTGTTGTTGCTATTTTAATTTTCAGACTGTTAGTGAGCTAATTGGGGTTTTGTCCCATCAACTCGTCAATATGTAGAGGCTTTTCAGACATAGTGTTGCACTCAGTCTTGGATTTAGTGTTATGTATATTCATTGTTCAAATGTTTAAAAGTCATACTTCCGCTATTTCAGAATTCAGCTTCTTTCCTCATGGATTATGTCGAGTTAGTTATCATGTTCATGCCATGGGTCGGCGTGGAGCCATTTAAAGACAGAGTTCAGCAAGGAAAAGTGCCAGATTTCCAGGTAACCGGGGATGAAGTGTTGCAATGTAAAGGCCGCCTTTTGTGTTCCAGGTGTTGCAGGGCTTCGCCAGCAGATTGGGTGAGGTATACTGTGCCCATTATTCTCTTCATCCCGGTTCGACAAAGATGTACCATGATGTGGAAGAGATCTATTGGCGTCCAGGAACGAAAAAGGAGATAACAGAATTTGTAGCCCAGTGTCCTAACTGCCAGCAAGTAAAAGCGGAACACCAGAAACCAGGCGGATTGACTCAAGACATAGTTGTGCCTCTTTGGAAGTG
>JACEIK010005416.1:12695-62052 GCA_018107945.1 Datura stramonium | reverse complement strand
CACAGATGACTAGACAGCATGGTGGCCTTGTCGGCCCGCATAGGCTCCCCTATGAGATATAGGATTCTGGTTAGCTGAAATTATTTACAGGTGGCTATAGCCCCAGTCGGTCGGAGACTATATTTACAGTCGTTATATAGCCCATTGTTTTCAAAAATCTAAGATAGAGCTAGCCGGGCACAAGATGTGCTTAGGCTCGCCAGTTAGCAGTCCAGGACCTTCTAGGGCACCAGGTGCTAGTCATACCCCCCAAGGCGGGGCGTGACATTCATCATCAACAAAATAGGGCTCCCTCACCACCAGTAAAGGGCATTTTGAAGATGGCACATAAGGCCCGGGCCCATGATGTTCAATTGTTGAAATTGGCAAAGACAATTCCCTCTATGATTCAACAAGCCATCAAAAGAGTAATGAGACCTATAATTGACAAATTGGGGGCCTATGTGTGAGAGTTGATGTGTTGGAAAATGAAATGGTGGCCATAAAGAAAGAAATTGATAACCGAAAGGAGATGTTGTCAAAAAAAGGTTTTGATATGCATATGCCGACCCTTGAGGAGGCTCAATCAGCAAGTAGCAGAAGTCCATTGGATGATTGGTGTTTGTGCTATGACAGCCCGTCTGAAGTGATATCAGATGAGAAATATACCACAGTAGACCACCACATCATAGGATACGCACTATCTATGAAGTGGATCCATTTTGGCGGCCTGATGGGGTGGATGGGACTTCTTATCATGAGACTAGAACTCTTCGAAAACACTGGGAAGTATCCTCACCAGACAAGCCACTAAAACTTCCACCTAACCCGTTGATGCCCTCCACATCCAAGACCGCTTCGTGGCATTTTGATAAAGTCACCTACTCATGGATCCCTCATTCCCATCACTAGATCCTTCAGGGAGTCTTCTTGCCCTTGATTGTTCTTAATGTGTACATTGAGGACAATGTAATTTGTTAGTTGGGAATGGGGGCGTTTTCTCTCAGGATTGGCTTGTTTCTACCTTGTCGAGTTTTGAAAAAAAATGAAAACCTTTTTGTAGAATTGTTAGTGCCAATGATGGATTGGTTTAAATTGAAAAATGTTGTTGACCCATGTTTCGATTGTCTCCTTTGTTCATAGTAGTAAGTAAATAAGCTCTAAGGGTTTTTAATGCCAAGGTTCTTTTCCAAGGAGCGATTTTTTTTATCAAACCGGGTGGCATTTCCCAATGATGGATTGAGAGGTAACTTTCTTAAGGGAAAATTCCGAGTTTAGAAATCTTTTTAAGTTGGTTATTGTAATGGCTTCTAAGAGGTACCACTAAAATTTTTTTAAAATTGCATTGAAAAGAAAAATATATTTTGAAGAAAAGGGGCATTTCAATGTAAAAGTTGAGTATTCTTTTGTCAAAAGTTGCACATTCCTTTTTTGGCTTTTGATTCACGTGCTATCATGTTTTAAGTCTTACTCTTATTGTGGTTATTAAAATTATGTGATCCCCTTAGAGGGTGATACTTTGTGAGATGAGGTGTTAGCTTAATTCTCATGCATAAATGGTTGTCTAGAACTTGCTCCAAGTGTGACTTAAGTGAAATCCTAAATGTAGTTGTACTTAAAACATGACATTAGGCTTTCTTTTGATAGCTACTTCACCCATATGACCTCCTTGAGCATGAATCCTTGCGAGGCAATGTTGAGCCTTTAAACCTTTTCCTTGAGAACCACATTACAAGCCTATTACCCCTTTTGTAATTCCTCTTTGGCACCCATCCTCCCAAGAGAAAGTTGTGAGAATAAATGCAAAAATGATGCTTGAGTTCCAAAAGTGTGGGAATAGAAAAGGGAAAGATGAGGCAAAAGCCTAAGATTGGTGGTTGCAAAAAGGAAAATAGGAAAAATGATGTTCACTTCAATGTGAGGTAGCACCACATTATGAAGAAATGAATGAATTGGTTTGGTGAAAAGAAATGAATTATTGAAAGGTGCTGCCTCTTGCTTGAATGAGATTAAAAGTGGTAACCAAGGAGATAAGGATGGCTATTATGTCAAAAGTGAAAATATTGTTCAAGGAGAGGTAAGATGAGGGTGATTTCAAGAGAAAATGGAGTATGCAATAAGGTTCACAAAAAGACATTAGGGGGTTCTAGTCACTAGAACTAAAAAGTCATCATACCTTTACCCCTATCCTTCATCATGACCTCTAAGTACTAATTGATTTATGTGTAGCAACTCTACATTAGTGGCAAGTTACACCAAGGGCAATCCTATCGGTCAAGTTGTGTACATGAGAATTTCTTTGTGAGAATGAGCGTATTTATTTCATTCTATAATCCCTTTGAATGTGAATTGTTTAGATATTAAATAGGATTCTATCTTGATGTGAGGGGAATCACTTCCTCGGGGAACATGCTTGCATGTACCAAAAGAGGTGATTGAGACAAGAATGCAGTGAGATTTGAGGAAAACTATGAATGTGAATTTTTAATGACTTAAGATGACATTAAGCTTTCTTTGATCAACCATGCCCTTGTTTTGAATGAAGGAATCAACTGTGAATCATGCCAATTGATTGTGGACATCTCTTAAAGCATTTGAATATAGTGTTGAGTCTCCTCTTTTCCTTTGAGTTGGTGATCGATTTTGTGGTTGTCTAAGTCCTAGTGGTATCTTGTACAAAATCTCATGTAGAATGACATGCTTACTCCAATTGTTCAACTTTAAAGAATTGACTTGCTTGAGGACAAGAAATGGTTCAAGTTTGGGAGTTTGATGAGTTGGTAATCTACCAACTGATTAGGCTTTTAAACATGAGCTTTTGCTTGGTTTTTAAGTCATTTAGGAGGATTTTTATGCTTTTTGTATTTTTTTTAGGCATTCAACTTAAAGAGAGAAAGTAAGGAATTGGAAAAAAAACATGGAACTCAAGAAGATGACCCGCGAAACGTCGGCCAAACATAGAAGCCCACTGTGTTGAAGTGAAAGGTGCATCGGCGTAAGGCGGTTCAGCACCTGCGAACCGCCGGTGCCAACATCAAACCATAGCAGGAGTCACTAGCCCCCAGTTGCGTTGAAGCGGCGTCCCGCGGATGGGCACTAGTGATACACCGCTATCTCGCAAGTGAGGCCATTGTTAGAACATCAGAATCGTCTAGCACGAGATTTGAGATGCATTTTTTAACCTACATTTGTAATTTCTTTAGAAAGTACTAAACATTCCATTCTAGAAGCATTATAATATTTTATTGTATTGAATAGCTTTTAATTTTTTAAAGAGAGAAAGAAGAGAGTTAGCTTTTCTTCACTTTCTTCTTGTTCTTCCTAAAGGTACAAACCTCCATTAAACACAGATCTGAGTTTTCTATTTACTCAATTTTATGAATTTATTTGTCAATGTGCTTTTATATTTTCATCTATGAGTAGCTAAATAGTTTTCTAGGGGTGTGTGAATGATTGGGTATAAATTAGATTGTGTATTGCTAGATTGATCTTATTGTTACTTATTTAGTATAAATCTATTGTTTTCTCCAAGTTATAATTGAATTATCCATAGTTTCAAATGTAGGTTATGTGTACTTATTCTATTTTTGCTTGAAAAGGGGGAATAGAATATGGGTGAGAAAACAATGGTGGGTATTTGGGTTTGATTATGTAGGGTTGGGCTAGAGATAGCCAAAACCAATTCTCATCCACCAATTAAAGAGTTGAGGCTAGATATAATTCAATTTTCGCCTAAGTAGTAGTGGATGAATTAATTGAGACTTTGGGGTTTGAGAAAACTCAAGGAAAAAGGCAGCCAAGTGGTTGAGAAACATCGGGTGCCACTTTATCCACGGTTATTCATGCTTGTGAGTAATAATTTGATTTTCTAGTTAATTCTAATCCATTCGATGCCCCATCAATAGCACACTCCTAGCCCTTAGTCATATTTGTTAATTCAATTTGGTTGCCTTGTTCTAGTTGGTAGCTGATTTTAATTCACATTGTGATCTCACTTTTCCCCAATTATTTTTCCATTTCTAATGAATTGATGCAATTTAGCTCAACTCAATAGATAACTTTTATGTCATTCGATCACTATTCCCTGTGGATTCGACACCGAATCTTAGTTGGGTATTTATATTGCGGCGATCATTCACACTTTCTCCTCCTAAGGAGTAGATTTTAACGTCATCAATAAAGTTGCTGAATATGAAAGGTATTTCGGTGGTAATACTGTTGATGATGCAAATCTTTACCTGATGAACTTTGTGGGGATATAAAAGGCTTACAGGCTACCTAGAGTGAGCCAAGATGTTATCAAGCTAAGGCTATTTCCATTCTCTTTAACTACTGAAGCCACTTTATTGCTGTTAGAGTTACCAAATGACTCTATCACCAATTAGAGAGAGTTGAAGCTTGCCTTTTTGGAGAGGTTCTCTCCACCATCAAGGATGCTACAGCTTAAGGATGAGATCTATAATTTCTGATAGCTTAAGAAAGAGGCATTATACAAGACATGGTTGCGATTTAATAAGAAGTTGACTAAGTGCCCAAATCACAAAATTCCAAATGAGAGCTTATTGGAGATATTTTACTAGTCCTTGAACAAAAACAATAAAGTTGTTGCAGATACTGTAGTGGGAGGAGCTTTGATGATTCACACATGGGCAGAAGCAACGCTGATACTTGACCATGTGACTAAAACAAATAGGGCATGGCACACAAGAGAGGCTGAGGTATCTTCTAGTACATATGCTATCAGAATGACTGCAGAGCAGCGCAAAAAAAAAGAAGAACGTGACCAGGACATTGCTCATACGAAGACTTCTATTGACCTACTCAGTAAAAATATTATAGGAGCCGGAGCAGAAAAACATAATGCAGTCGGTGCTCACGGAAAGGAGCAAGGGTATGAAAGCTCTGAGTTTGAGGAGGAAGCAAGCTACTAGGACATTCAAGTGGTAGGTTTCTGGACCAACGCCTAGGGGTCTAATCAAGACTCAAGGAAATGATGGTCGAAGAAGTACAAGGACAACTACAACCGCACAGGGTATAGGGATAGAAGCATAGGACGAGACAGAGACAAAGATGACGATTGGAGGAAGAAAGAAGGTTACAGAAATGACCATTGTGGTTTATATGTCCCTCCAAAGGTCTTAGAAGCAGAGTCTAGTTCCTCAAAACTAGAAAAGATAATGGCTAAGGTATTGAAAAAGGTGAAGTCGACTGATCATCATTTGAAAGACATTCGGTGAGATATATCAGGAATGAATTAGAAGGTTGAGCTAGAGAGTTGCATTCTTGAATCTGAGGCAAAAAGGTACACTACCTAGTAACATGGTCTAGAATCTAAAGAATGACAACCATTGCATAGCTATAAAAACTAGGAGTGGTAAGACAATGCATGAGATACCTAGGCCTGTTATAATTGAAGATGTCGAGCCTAAGATGATTGAAGCAAAGTTGTTTGCTGAATCCAAGGAGCAAGTGTTTGAAGAGCAATCAAAGGAGAAAAAGTCTCTAGTTACTGAAATTATATACTAGTTTGAAGAAAGGAAAGGAGAAGGAGGTCCCTTAGATTGTTTTCACGATCAAAACATACGCCCGGATCAAGTCACGGAACCTAGAATTATAAATGGATCCAAGTCGAGCCATGGTATGAACATGATAACTAATCTCGACATAATCAAAGCGGATAACTCAATTCTGAAATAACGGAAGTCTGAATAATAAAACATTTAAACAACAGAAAATCTCACACGCTGAATCTGAAGCTGAATATACAAACTATGTCTGAAAAACGTCTAACATACTAACAAGCTGATGGGACAACACCCCCAACTAGCTCACTAAAAATCTAAAACTGAAAATAACAATAACTCAACTATCTAACGGTCCTCGAAGGATGATAACTTACCAACAAGCTTTCAAAACTGAACTCAAAAAATTGGCTAGTAGCGAGACTAAATCGGAACGTCTGAGCTTGTATATGAAATGATACATCATAGATTATGCGGTTAGTACTTCAAATGGACTGAGTATGCAAAGAAAGTAAAACAGGCTGAGTAAGTATAAAGTGAAAACATGCATAGCATAAATCATATCATTATAAGATTTTGAGAGTAAGGAGTTGCATGTTGATATCTTGAAAACATGAGTAAACATAATTTGAATTTCATAACTGAATTGAATGACCCAAAGCTAAAATTTATATTCATAAGTAAAACTAATAAACTGAACAATAGGTCAAACCTGTTGAAAACATAATATCATAACTGATGAACATGCATAACAGAAATTATGAGGAATAATGGGAGACTTGTCATATAACCAACATAATCACGATAGAGTTTACGTGATCCCAACTATTACACTCAAGTGGGCAAAGCCATCCAAATCCTTGCCAGGGCTAAGGCCGCTACCATGATATTGGTTTCAAGTTGAAGGACCCTTGGGGGTAGGGTAAAGCTCACAAAGGAGGTCCCAATGAATTTGAATAAACCTATGTTGGCGTGTAGTATTGAGGCCCGGGGTTTACTTGAACCCCTAGCCTACTCAGTGCTAGATACTACTCCTAAAAACATGTATATGCTCTCTATCTTTTTTCAATGAAGCTAATCATGAATTTACATACATAAGGCTAGATACTACTCCTAAAAACATGTATATGCTCTCTATCTTTTTTCAATGAAGCTAATCATGAATTTACATACATGGTCTGAAATCTAAATATGAGAAGTCTTGGCTCAAATCATATCTCAAGCTGAAAAGCATGAGTCCGTACTCCAAAATCATTTGGTAAGCTAACATCATAAACTTGAACTAAATATGAAAAATATGCTTAGATCATGTGGGCTTCCCAAACTTTAAAAAAATGCATTCTAGTCAAAGATCATGGATTCATACATACTTATATACATTCTTTCATGCTAAACATCTCATCATGCTTGAAAACATAGATCATAATCTTAACTTTTCATGAAACTTGCATAATTGGGAATAATACTTTCAAAACTAAAAATCATGAATTGTATATTCAAAGTAGTATAAAAGTATACCTATGTATTCTTAAAATATCATTTAAAAAAACACGTAAGGGAATTGACCCATGATTAAAACATAGAGAATTCATACTTTGGGTTAAAACCCCATGGAATCATACACTTGAATTCATGAAATTTGAGAAGGGATTTTGGCATGAGAGTGATGATAAACTCCTATTCATAACTCCCGCATACCTAGGTAAACCGATTCTTAACTCTTTTCTGAAAGCTCAGAGACGGGGGAAGAACTAGAGGAATTCTCAAAGCTTGATCTTCAACGGAATCCTCTAACCTTGCATGCATGGGGAGGGAATAGGTTAGAATAGGCTAAACCCTCTTAATCCTCCTAATTGAGATTAAAACATTTAGTTTAGGACTTAGCAGCTTAGAAATTATGAAAACACCCTTACTAAAAATGCAGGAAAAAGGACTCGCTGCACCACGAGGAACCTCACGACTGGTGAGGTACTAGATGACTCCGTCATGCCTACTCGTGACCTCCATTGCAAAAATCCACTCAATTCACTGCCTAGACGATGACACATTTCAGATGAGTCGAAGGTCGGTCATAAGGTACTTACCCACTCGTGACTTCGTGATGTCTCCTGCAAACCAAACCTTCAACCCTTGGACTACCTTGACCACGGCTCACTCGCGGGTTGTGAGGTTACTTCATGGATCATGGCTACCACTGCGGGTCACTCCTTGACCACAATTTCTTCACAACAAATCCTTACTTCTCTGCGGAGTCACCACGAGTCGTGGATGACCTCACAAAAGTTACCGGACAACTCGCCTTGTGACCTAGGAAATATATTCTTGTCTTTCTCCGTCCTCAAGTCTCGATCCTAGGAATCTCAGGTATTAAAATATCTTCTCCTTGGGAACATTCTTCCTCAAATGTGGGTAAACATACTAAATAACTAGGGAAAAGATTTGTTATCCCAAACACGCACATCTGATAAGAACCGACGGAGTGATCAATTTAACAAACACATGATTGAACCGAAATTCATGAATCACACATGCATGTACTAACATGGTAAAAGCTGAAAGACATAAACTAGACATTAAACCAAATAGAGTATTAGGGAGGGAACCGATACTCAAGTAGGAAATCAAGCTAGAGGGAAAACATGCAGTGTATTTAGCTACCATATCTCATGGCTTCCTTGTAGCTCAACAACATAATTTCTCCACAAAACCTTTGCACGCTACCTTGTTTCTCAACTTTCGAAATTGATGATCAAGGATTTCAACTAGAACCTCTTCATCGCTAAGGATATCCTTCACACATATTCTCTCCACTAAAACAACCAAAGCTCCGGTCTCGGATGCACTTCTTCAAGAGCTACATGGAAAACCGGATGTACGTAAGACAACTCTAAGTGGAAACCTAACTCATAGGGCCACCTTGCCAACATGTCTCACAAACCCGTACGCCAACATATCGGGCGATAAGCTTCCCTTTATTTCCAAATATCATCATCCTCTTTATGGGAGATACCTTCAAGAACACTCCAATCTTCAACTTCAAATTCAAGTTCTCTCCTCCTCACATCTACATAGGACTTTCGATTACTCGAGCTATTTTCAAACTTTTCATTATAAGTTGAACTTTCTCCATAGCATCATGGACTCGACCGCCCTATCAATGTAGCCTCACCTACTTCAAACCAACTGATAGGCAATTTACATTCTTTCCCCATAAAGAGCCAAACGGTAATCTAAATATTGGAGTGGTAATCCGCAGTTATATGCAAAACATGACAGAGTGTAAATGATCATCCCAACTACCTTAAAATCAATCACACATACTTCTCAACATATCCTTCAAGGTCTCAATAGTCCACTTGGCCTCGACCATCTTTCTATGGGTGGAAAGCCGTGTTAAGCTTGACCGAAAATTAAGTCCCTTTTAAATGATCTCCAAAACTAGGAGGTAAACTGAAATTTCATCTAATATGATGGACAAAGGAACCCATGTAATTGAACTAACTCTCGAATGTACAATTTGGCATAATCCTCCGCAGTAGTTGGTAGTTTTGACCGGTAGAAAATGAGCTGCTTTTAGTCGCCCGTCCACAACCACCAAATCGAGTCACACTAATGACGGGCCGAGGCAACCCTATTGATGAAATCCATATTGATATATTCTCACATCCAAGTGAGGATATTGGATGTCTTGGAAGGCATCTCGTGGTCTTTGATGTCTAGCTTTCATACTTGTTACCGCTCGACACTTAGCATAAACTCTACTATGTCCTTCTTCATGTACCATTCAATCCAATAGACTTTCCTTAGGTCACTAGCATATCTTGGTTTAATCGGATGTATAGAATATCGGTACCATGAGCCTCACGCAAGATCTTTATCTCTCAAGTAATCAACACCCAAACGCATTAAAATGACCCTAATAATGAAGTACACCATCTCCCCTTGGGAGAAGACCTCTTTTCGATTCTCAACCGCTTCCTTCAACCTTACCAAGATCGGAACCTCATCTTTTCTAGACTTAACCATTGTAAATACCAAGGAAGATTTTGGCTTTTAGCTCAACAATGACACTACCATCTCACGTTGAATCAACAAGACGAACTCCTAATTAAGAAAGCCGCTAAAAATAATCCTTCACCAACTCTTTTCCTTCCATCTTCCACATGAGAAACACTTCCCCATGGATAGCTCGCTAAGACTATCCGCCACCACATTGGCCTTCCCTTGCATGATAAAGGGACACTCATGTCATAATCCTTGAGAAGCTCTAACCACCTCCTTTTCACAAATTCAGCTTCTTCTAAACACATACGAACACTCAGGGTCCGTGGACACATCTACATGCATGCCATACAAATAGTGCCTCCAAATCTTCGCAAGCCAACACCATTACTACCAATTCTAAGTTGTGCATCGGGTAATTCTTCTCATGAGTCTTAAGCTTGTAGAGGCATACACAATGAACTTGCCATGTTGCATCAATACACAACCCAAAACTAACCCTAGAAGCATCACAATGCCCTACAAATCCATCTCTGCATTCCTCGAGTAGGGTCAATACTAGGGCCGAAGTGAGTCTAGCTCTGAATCCTGAAAACTCTTCTCACATGCATCCAAACACCGAAATTTGACTTTTCTTCCCCTGTCCACTCGCTAGCAGTGCTACAATGGACAAAAATCCTTCCACAAACATTCTCAGAGTACGCTTAAACTTAAGAAACTCCTAATATCCAAAGGATTAACTTATCTAGGAATAATTCTCATAACTTATATATTTTGCGAGTCCACTTGCACAATTCGCTTGAAATCACATGGCCCATAAATGCTACAAGTTCATCCAAAATTCACACTTTATAAATTTAGCAAATAGCCAGTGATCCTTAAGAGTCTATAGCATAATCCTCAAAATGAGCAGCATGCTCCTCACTCCGAGAGTATATGAGAATGTCATCTATGAACACAATCATGAACATGTCCAAATATGGCTTGAACACCCTGCTCACCGTATCCATAAAAGTCAGCAGTGGCATTCTTTAGTCCAAAAGACAGTCTACAAACTCATAGTGATAATGTCGAGTCTGAAGGCAAGCCTCGGATGTCACCCTCCCTAACTTGAGCCGGTGATAACCTGAATTCGAGATCTATATTTGAGAAGCACTTAACACCCCTCGGGGTTGGTAGCAAATCGTCAATCCCGGGAAGAGGATACTTGTTCTCAATTGTGACCTTGTTCACCACGATAGTCAATGCATACAAAGAGAACCATCCTTCTTTCGAATAAAAAGAACCGGTGCATCCCAAGAGGATTTGCTAGGTTCGATGAAGCCCTTGTCTAAGAGATCCAACTGCTATTTCAACTCTTTTTAGTTTATCTTGATCCATTTTGTAAGGAGGAATAGATATTGCCGCGTATCGTGAAGAAGGTCAATACCAAAGTCGATCTCCCGCTTTGGAGGGACTCCGCAAATCATCTAGGACACCGTCGATACTCATACACTATAGAACCGACCGAGAGTTGGGGTCTCGTACATAGAATCCTTAACGCAAAATAGATGGTAAACACACCCCTTAGAAATCATTTTTTCAGCTCTTATACGAAACAAAGCGATCTCCATGGGCACAACTAAACTATCCTTCCAAACTAGGACTCGGCTCACTAAAATTGGAACCCCTACCGCACGCATTTCTACAATTCCATCGAGGCATAACATGTATGTAGCCATTCCATTCCAAAGATAAATATCAAAATCAGCCAAGTGCTCCAGTTTCCCACAACTGCTGGTGCGACTTTCCAAAGGACTATGATAAGGCTTTTATATACACGGCTTGAGCTATAACTAAGCCACCAACTAGAGTAGAGACTTAGAAGGTTGTGATAGGATTTTGGGACCGACAAAACTATTAGCAACATAGGGAGTCATAAAAGATAAGGTATCCTCGGATCTCACAATGCATAAATATGACATGAAATACTGTAACATACCAAGATCATATCCGGGGAGACCTCCTCGCTTCCCGACGAGATGATAGGGCATAAACCTATTCTCAAGGTCCACCACTAACAGTGGATACACTTACCGAGCCGAGCGTGCTAGTGGAGCTGCTAAACCGGTGGCCGGGTCTCGATCTCTACCATGACCTTGTCTAGCCGTTGGGAAATATCTCGAGCATATGATCGGGCTTTCCACATCCGAAACATTCACTTGAAAATTCCGCTAAGAATTGACCAGTTGTACCTACTACCACACCACAACCTCGGAATATTGTGCGCTATGGGCCTACCCTGTACCTCGAGAGCTCCGACGCCCTGGCCCCTCTAATCATGCCTAGATCTCGGGATGGAACACTTGCTTCTAACGCTGGGCCGATGATCTCTTGTGGGACCGCGACGCATGTCCACTACTGACCTCTCGCCGGCGTAACCCAAACCGCTTCTGGCCCTAGCCCTATTGGCCTCTCTCTCTCTCTCTCCCTCTCTCCTTCATCTACACCGCATCTCGCCGGGGCATACAAGACTAGTCAAGAGAATTCAATATCCTGATGGAGCATAACGGTCTTGTAATCCTTAATTAAGTAGTTCGCTACCCCCATTCACGTAACCTGCCACTGAGCACTTCCGATCGGGCCACCATCTCTCGGCAGACACAACCAGGTGAACTTCTAGAGCATATTCTTGAACCGTCATGTTGTTCTCGCTTTAGATTCACGTCTTGATTTCCTCATCTCCCGGGGAAAGAATCGATCCAAGAATACAACGAGAATCTCATCCAAACCAATGTGACCAGCTCCAGCCTCTCGCCGTCTTTACATTTTCGTACCAAACATAAGCAACTCCTCTTCAATCGGAGCAAAGGCTAGGTTCCGCACACTCCTCCCGTCACCCCAATAATATGGGTGATCTTCACCCTCGCATCAACTCACGTGGGTCCGCCCACCCCGACCGCACTTGGGACGGTCCTACGGAAGTCCCTAAACTCTAGTCGCCGCCGTACTCCAAATGCCGGGAAACATGAGCTACCGTCTCGCACCGACTTGAGCGGTCAACGCCCGTGCCAACATCTTGAAAGCTTCCCTAAATAACATGGGCAACTCACAGCACGTGATCCGATGGAGCTTCATGGTTCCCATCTCCATTACCATTCTCATGTCCATTTCCATTTCCATTGCCATTCCTTCTTTCGTTAACTCAGTGTGGAGACATATTCTTCAAATACATATATCACAAGTTTGAAGGATAGAGAGATACTTATTTGCACGATACTGATCATGAAAGAAGGGGAAATTTCCTAAAATGTTTGTATCCTAGATAACATCCAAAATACTCTTCATTACAAAGGAGCGTAAATGATCATATAAAAACAAATATCATGACGTGATGCAGGTAGAATCCTACGTAGACTAACAAGTGATATGCGCAAGTGTTGTTTGGAAAATTGGAAATTAGTTCGCACCACTCAAAAGAAACAAAGAAAATAATTTGGAGGAGACTTGATGTTAACAATATGGTATAGATTCAAACTCGCAAGAATAGAATAGAAAAATAACCAAAGTTGTAGACACACAACAGGGACTAGGAGGTATGGTGTAGATGATATGCTAATTAAACAAGGCTATGCTAGATCATCTCATCATTTAAGATTTTGTAAATAACTTCTGGATGTGGACATTCTACGCTAACCTCATAAATGCCTCCTTCCTAGAGTTCTTTCGAGCCACTGCATATAATTAAATCAGCCCAATCAAGTTTGGATTAATAGCGGCACTAATCTCTAGCTATTAGCTATTAATTAGGAATGAGAATATGAGCTTTGGCTAAGTGTCTAGCCCAACTCCACAACATCACATCCATTTCCTCATAAAATTCTCTTCTTCAATACTCAATTCTTCTCTTTCCGCGAAATCACGAAAAGTAGATCCTCATCTCGCAAGTATGGATCTTTAATTATAAATTGAAGAGAACTCAACAGTTTTACACTAATTAAGCAATATTGAGATGAATCTGTAATACCTAATCTAATTACACTCATCACCACACCTCTAGTTGATGATTTATCCACTCATGGTTAAGAAACAAAAGAGCATATTCAATAATAAAATGCATCGATTTCAATAATAAGAGAAGCAAAATCAAATTCAACAATGGTGGTACTTTTCTATAGAAGAAGATGAAGAAAAGGAAAACAATATTTAATAATTTCCACCAATAGAATTCTAGTTTTCCTTTTGCAAAAAGAATGTTCAAAAGCTAAAAGTTAAGATCTAATTTGCATGCAGTACTTCCGTCTAGAATATATCTAAAGGTAGGCAACTAATTCCTTCTTTTCATTGTTGGATGCATTTGCCCTTGCTCGCATTTTGGCACTAAAGTGAGTACCGGTGGTTCGCTCTAAGCACAGCCTCCCGCGAACGCCGCCTATCATCTATTGCTCCTTTAATGATTTCGCATTCTTCGGCAATTGCTACCTCCAACCAAGGCTTATGCCGATTTCTTTCTCTTGATCCAGCAAGTTCAAAAGGAAGAGGGCAAGTTAACCTATGAGTCGCTTCTGCTGATGTCCGCGATCACTCGTTGCTTTAGTTCCTCAAGGTAGTTATCATTCGCGTTTGGGCGGTGTTTCACCTGTCTTCTCCAAATAAGATCCGATTTTCACCCGATTTCTTTACTCACTTCTTGCTCTTTCAAATTAGATATTTGCACATAAAGGGAAAAAAAGGGCATAAAATTCATCTAAATGACTTGAAAACTAAGATAAAGCTCATGCTTAAGAGCCTAATGAGTTGATAAATTACCAACTCACCAAACCCCCAAATTTAAACCATTTCTTTTCCTAAAGTGCAATGCAATTCCTATTTCAGAAACATGTCACTCCACACGAGTTTATACATCAATGACCACTTAATTCATGACAACCCAAAATTCTCACCAACTCACCGAAATAGAGAAGCAAATTTCAAAAAAATGGAAAAGTTTCAAGGGATCACCACCATCTCAAAACATGATTTACAAGAGCTTTCATTTTGCGAAATGAGGGCATAGCTTATCCACAAAGTACACATGATTCCAATTCATAATCATTACACATTCAAAGCTTGCCTTAGAGTTTGCACTTGTCCTAACATCTCGCACACATTTAACCTTAATCCAATTGTATCCTCAAAGGGAATGTGATTCCATTCACGTAAGATAGAATTCGTATTCTTTATCATGAAATCAATGCATACACACAAGGGATAGTAGAAAGAGGTGATCATGCTCACTCTCCCAAAAGAGATTTTCATGCACACAACTCAACCATGCCTCGCCTCTTGTGTAATTCGCCACAGTGTAGAGCAACTGCACTCAAAATCACTTAGGACTTGTGGACATAATAAAGGTTAGGCTAAGGGTAGGATACATGTTTCGCTTTCTTAGTGACTAATGCCTCCCTAATGCTCTCTCATAAAAGTCTGTAGTCTCCCAACATCTTGCTTAGATCACTCCACCTATTTCTCCTCGTTCATCAGACCTCATCATTTCTGTAACACAAGCTACCCCTATAAACATCTATCAACTTCACATTTAGCCTTAACTATGCAAGAGATAGAACCTATTAACTATTCTTTCTCTCTTTTGATGATTTGGAGATTTTCATCTCTAATGAGTTCACTTATCTCATCACAATTTTGGTGCTACCTCAATTTTAGGCTTCCCTATTTTCCCTACTCTTACTAACCCCAAAACATAGACTTTTGTCTCATTTCACATTCATTCCCTTTTTGCCCTCAGTTTTTCCTGGGCTTCAAGCCCTATTTTTTTCATTGTTCACGTAGAACTTAGGGAGGATAGGTGTCAAAGAGAAGGATTAAAAATGGTCTTTAGGCTTGTAATATGTTTTCAACGAAAGGGTTTAAGGCTCAAATGCTGGCTATCAACGGTTAATGTTCAAAGTGATCATTTTGGGTGAAGTGACTTAACAAAAGAGAGCCTAAGATCATGTTCTAAGGCAGCTACATATAGGATTTCGCCTTGAGTCAAACTTAGAAAGTTCTAGACAAGAAGCTATATGATTCACAAAAATCCTAACACCCAAGGCATCACACATAAAGTATCCAATAAATTCATTATTCACACATTCTTGATTCACGACATTAGAACATGCAAATTCATAGCTAAATAAGGAATCTACAATGGGACTACAAAGAGTGCTACATTCTCATTTCAAATTTATTCTTCCTTTCATTTTCATGCCATATCCCAAAATTTCATTTCAAAATTTTTCTAGTGGCACCTCTCAAAAAAGCTCCCGAAAAGACTCCAAAACAACATGAATTTTCCTTAAGAGATTCACAATTTCAAATCTGCTTCTGCTGGGAAGTGCCAACGATTCGACACAAAGAGAAAATAAAAAGATAAATGCTCCTTGGGAAAGAATCATGGTATGAAGAAACCTCGAAATTTATCTATTCTACTATTTACACATGTGAACAAAAGGCTTGGGTCATAAAGTAGTATTTAACAATTCAAAAGGACCCACCTATAACTAGCACATTAACATCTAACAACTCCAAATATTTAGATTCATTCAAATTTTATTCACAATAACTAAAGTTCCTACAAAGGGCAATCATCAATATAAAATGAGCCCGATAAAGGCTCACAATTCTTCATCAAAAATAAAACAAAAGCCCTAAGGGGCAAGCATCAAAACTATCACAAAAAAGAAACAAAAATAACCCCTTAAAACAATCATCCCACCCCAACTTAAAGAGTACATAGCCCTAATGTATTCAGCAAAATAAAAATAGAGACTCCTTGAGCAGCTATTCCTCATCATTGTTGTCACAGTGGCCGCACCTACTCCTATTGTGCCATCAAAGCTTGCCTTCTCTTACAATTTCAATGTCATCCCCTGTCTAAAAATCAACACTGGCCGGGGCCCTCGAATGTGGGAAGAGGCATCCATTGCTGCATCAAGAGTACTCATGTCAGGAACTTCCATGGATGTCCGAATTTTTCTACTCCCTTACTAGGCTGAGAGAGGTGATAGCCCCACTAAGCATCCACCCATTCACAATGTTGTAAGACTATCATACATAGATTTTAGCCCTTTTTTACCGTTTGAGTGATATGTGTAGGGAGGCTCCTAGCCAACTTTAAGTTACTCTATAAGAGTTGGTCATTTCCATGGGTTTGTGGAGACCATCGGGTTGACGACATGTTGGAGGAGGTGATTCTCCCGAAGAGTTATGTCACCAGAGGTTTTTCCCCAAGCTTCTGCGAGACACATTCAAATATGGGGCATGTGGCGACCTCTCTAATCCATGGGATAGTGAAACTCCTCTCGTCAACCCAAAATCTGCAGACCGTTTCACTTAACTGTGGTACCTTGGCATCTCTTTTCCCCGTCTAACGTGATCACTCCCGAGGTAGGAACAGGGCTCTCCTCATGGAACAATGGCACTCCCACTTGCAAACACGTATGAAAATGAGTATGACATATGACATGGAGGTGTTAGCCTCGTTTTGCCTTCGCTATTTGTTGGGCCATAATCTCCCCAAAGTTAATGGGGACTCCGGATATGATGCAAAGCAAGGAGAATATTGTCTCTAAGCTAACCCGTTGTTCATTTTTAGAGTGTATGATGCAGCCATTTGATGAAATCTTAGGCCATAATTTACCTCAATCTTTCTGGATCACATGGTGAGAAATTTCACACCAGAGGAATCCCAAAGAGGTGTGTCAACCGAAATGATGTACTCTATCCAAGTGAATTGCCCTTCATATCAATAATTCAGAATGTAGTTCGAGCCAAAGGTCAATCTCATCCTCCTGCATCGTATAGTTAATAGCTGCTGAGTTATGTCTAACTCACCCCCTCGGCAGACCATGACCGAAGTCATCTTTTTGGGCTCTATGGAAGTCTATGTTCTCCTCCCTTGCCTATAGGAAGCGTAGAACTCCAACACCAAAGCTGGTGGATAGTAGTCTCGGGGAGAGGGTTAGCGAGAGTGTGCCATTTCCGTCCATGAATTGAGCTTGTAATGTTGGGAAGGTCACCGTGAAATCCTCTCACCAAGTCAAACCCTGTGATTGATCACTCTGCATATGGTGTAGTTCCCTTCAAGTGTCAGCACACAAACATAATGGCCTCCCCTAGAATTGGGCGGGAAGGCAGGCCTGGCTTTACATTTGCCTTTTGGTAGTTGATGAGGCTAGGGCCTTGGCTCTACCGATGTTCCCGAATGAAGAAATTATTCGGAAACATGATGTTAGTAGTATCCACAATGCACTCAAATAAAATAACGAATAAACTATTATAAAAATCAAAATTAGAAGAAAAGATGAAAAATTATCATTCAAAGAACTGGAAGCATCAAGTAGGCTAAATGGATATTATTCGCGACCAATGGCCAACTGGCTGTGAGCTACAATAAACTGGGCAGTAAGACATTCCAAAAAATGACAGAGTGGTGAGTCGCTTGCCCTGATCTCAGTGTAACTCATGTAACGGGATCAAAGCGGTGGCTAGAGGCCAATATTAGCTCGGGAACGGACTGACGCATTTCTGGACCCGACTCGATGAATAGCCGATGGCCATCATCCCCACGTATCACAATGAACCTAATGTCAATAAATTTTTCACATACATTTATTCATATCATATCAAAGTACTACCTCTTACCTATTAAAAGGACCAAAAAACGCGATTTACCCTTAAGAATGACATCACCCACTCTATCATAGGGAAAAGTATGTCTTTTTAAATCCCTTTTAAAGTTGGTCGACTTCACCCCATTGCTTTCTATAGGATTAGCAACTTCCCCATACCCATTTCAATAATAAGCTTATCATCCCATAAATTTCATATAACCTCAAATAGAGTGGCAATCATGAAAATACTGGAGAATGGTAGTAAAGAGGAAGGAAATGTATGTCATAACCACATGTATATGCAACCAGGGAGTACTATTGAAGAAAAATAATCGTAGTTAGAGGTACATTACAATCCTTGAGAAAAATATTTAACAAATGTAATTAGCCAGAGTTGTGGGAGCTTGGTGATGCTCAACAATGGCAAACCCTTGAGAATTGTATAGTAGAGAGGAAGATTGTGGAGCGTGGTGAAAATTTTGTGGGAAAGGGTTGAGGGATTTTATAGGTGAGCGGTAGTGAGAGTGTGGTTGGTTGAGGAGGAGGTGGAGTGTTAATGATGAGTTAATTGTATGGGAAGTGAAAGAGAGGGAGTTATGGGAATATGGAGAGTTGGGGTGTTGGAAAATAAAAGGAGTGTGAGAAATTGGTAAAGAGAGGGAAAATGGGAGTCTAAGGGGTATTATTTTCATATTAGGGCTAGCCAAGAGATTTTGGGTGAGTGGATCCACATTTTGTTAAGATTTAAAATACAACCTCACCTTTACCGGCGATCGCCATTTTGATCTCGGCAATATGCCTCTTACTTCATTTTGTTCTTGAATTTGTGCCCGCTTACTGTCTTGCAACCGAAGATTGATCGACGGTTTGGGAACTAGGTTCCGCATTCCGCCGCGATCGATGAGCCAAGTACCCCATTGCTCGTGTATTTCGAGCGACAATTAAACGGCGGTATGTGAATGTGCAACGGCGATCCGCCAGCTCATCTGGCTCGCCCCAACAGTCGTGTTCCCAGTTTTTACTGCATGCTTCGAGGGTGCGGCAAGTCAGCGCAGATCCGGATCTAAGTGATTTGCCGATCCAAGGTGTTGTATACCTTGTTTTTATGCTTTTTCTCCTTTCTCTCACCTCTTAGTCCTAAAAAAATAAAAACAACAATGACGTGAAAATATTCAAAAATAAGACACTGAAATAAATTCTCCTAAGAAACACCTAATTAATGTCGTGGCACGACGCATTACTCATTTGGGCTTCCAAGAAATGCGCCCTAAGGATCATCCTCCAACCTCACCTTCCTTCATCTCCACTCCACTATACTCACTCTCTTTATGAAATACTCCAATCACTTTGGGTTCATCTGGAGGTTCAGCAGATTGACACACCTTAAAGTTGACCCGCTCACTTCCAACCCGAAAACTTGAGCTCACCTAGCCCACATCTATCAAAAGCTCTACCATTGCTCTAATGGTCTCCCTGCACGACCGGCACTTCTAAATCCATTTCACAATCAAGAACCACAAAATCAGCTGGTAGAATAAATTTATCCACCCTCACCAATACATCCTCTAGCACACCCACTGCTTTATGGAGCGACGTCATTAACAATCCTATTGTGGTTTTGGTGTTCCCAAGCCCTAATTTCTCAAGATGATAAAGGGGCACGTATTTATACTAACCAAGATTGCGCAGGGCTTTCTTAAACACATGATACCTGAAAGTGCAAGAAATCACTGCTGCCTCGGATCTTCGTTTTGGCGAAAGGTTGCTCATCATCATCAACCACATTGATGCGTTGTTTCTCTAGTGCCATGTCTACCACCTTCTTCTTTTTCAAAATACATCTTCACGAACTTGGCATATTCCAGCATTTGAAGTAGGGAATCCACCAATGGCATATTAATAGATAATTTGAACAACTTATCATCCTTCTTTCGCTAATCAAGCTTTGGATAAGTGGAAGTGGAGTTCTTGATTCTTGTTCTTTATCATTTTCCGAGGCCATCATGCCTCGCCTCTTTCTTCATCAACATTTGAGGGAACTTCATCAACCTCTCTCGCCTTCTTCTTCAATATTTTCACTCACTCACTTGGTGCTTTTGGCACCACTTCACATTCATTTTCATTATTTTTTAGAGCAACAACCTCCTCAAAGCCTATACTCGCATCTCCAACCATCTTACCACTCCTCGTGATGATGGCCATGTATTGACTGCTTTTTTTTTTTGCTGTGTTTGGCCTTATATCACTTGGAGAGTGTTTCTTTCATTTGGGGGTTCATTTGAGAGGATACATGGTTCATTTGATCTTCATGCTTAGTGAGGCCGTAATTGGAACTCACATTTCTGTGCAAAGTTAGACACCTCCCTTTCACCCATTGACTCCCTTTTTCTGGGCCGATTCCATTTTCTTGAGGTCTTCGCTAACATCTCTTCAATTTTTGAGTTACCCGCATCACTCTCAAACCTCGGGTCGATTTTGGGCTGCCATCTTTAGGAGGGGGACATATGGGTTTGAACTTCGATGATAACAATATCCCTCTCGATTTTTCTCTACGCCCATCATTTACTCGTCGTCATCCTTGCTTGTCGCGCTTCCGACCTGGTTCTCTTTCCGTGGGTTCCAAGGGCCTTGATTAGTCCCTTGAAACTGCCTACCAAGAACCCCCCCATCTGATTTGCCATGTATTTGGCACTCCTCATCATATCTTGCGGCTGGTGATTCTCCTTTAAAGAGCAATGACCCAAAGATGCCTACAAATATTCATAACTTGTGCCCCCGCCCTATCATATGTTTTGTCATTTGTTCCTCTCAAGGCTATCATTTTGCAAGATTTTCATCTCGCTCTTCATCTATTTTTTCGCAACTCACTCGGCCAACACACTAGAACCAACATCAGCGTGTCGATACATTGGTCTCTCTCATATTTCATGCCCGATTTGTCTTTGCCATTCTCGGTCTGGGTGGCCTTAGCTTATCCATATTCTTTATCCATGATTGATTCTCTGGCTAAATTATTGGAATGCATTTGTTAGTGGAGTCTAGAGCTCGATAAAAACTTTGGAAGGAGCACTCCATCGGAGAGACCACGGTTAGGGCAGCGGAAACCTTCTTCTCAACTTTAGTCACGCTCATGCAACGGCCTCCCGGTTCTTGCCTAAAGTTTGTGATATCATCCCCGCCTTGTAACATTTTTGATGGAGGTAAGAAACGATCCGTAAATGCTTCTACCAATTCTTTTCCATGATGTAATGCAAATCAGAGGGAGTTCCTCCAACCACATAGCTGTTGGGCACCCCGTAAATTCTGAACACGTAGATGGCCTATTCGCATGTAGATTAAGCGTTTTTGAATGCCATACATGCTAGAAAAAGGCCCGAGGAAAGACCGATAAGAAACCCGCCGACCATCTCGGAAGGAGCCGCGCAGCCCTCCGCGATGGCAACGTGTCACGGAGGGAGGGCCTCCGCATTGGCCCCGTGACATGTTGTCCCTGTCCAAGCTCAAGTATAAAAGCCTCCAACTTCGGTTTTTAAAGATATACTTTCATAATTTTCCGTGTGCCGGAGAGAAGCAGAGGAGAACGAGTTTCTTTATAATTTTCGCTTGAATACGACGTCAAACGCGGTCCAAACTAAATTAACCTCACATCGAGTGTATTTATAACAAGGAGCATTCCTACTTGGATGAAAGTTTCGTGAAATTCGGCCGGCAAATCATCGTGCATACCGAGCTAAGGTAAGTGGAATTGCTCCAAATTAGTGTCAATATACTCCTAGCCCTAAAGTGAGTATTTCTCCTTCCGACTTTCGGAAATAGCAAGTTTTCGATCAAGCCTTTTCAATAATTCAAAGTTTGGGCCATATATATCAAAAGTGACAAAGTTCTTAATATTATAGTGTATTTAGTTCTAATTGGATATATATGTAAATGTGCAAATTTGGGAGAAATAGCTGGAGTACTGACCGAGCTTCGCCCGTTAGTCGGAAAATCCAAAGCGAAGGTATGTAAAGATAATTCCTTCTAAGTAAGTTAGGTAATCCGTAATAAGAGATAGTGTTATATAGAAGAAAGGATTCAAGTGAAGAATTGAGTCTCGTATGAGTTTAGTAAGTGTGTTTTCACTTAGCAAGCATGTTTATAATATTATGATACATGTTCAATAAAAGTTAGTAAAGCAATATCAAATAGCCGCATAATATCCTTGTATACAATATAGTCGGCGCCGATAATATCATGATACGTATAGCGTATCCGATACGTCCCAAATATAGTAAGAAATCAAAGGTGAGAATCGTATACACGTAAAGAGTTCGTAATGAGAAATCGAATACATATAGTATTTTCAGCCCAACATGCTTGCTATACATGATTATTGATTGTTGAGACTTCTTGCTTGTGCTATGAGGGCACCCCTTTGAGCGTCCTCGCCGCCCCCGGGTCGGGTAATCGTGTCGACCCACCGAGAGGGTGGGTATACGTCACCCAAGGAGTGGCATGCCGTCCGGCAAGTAGGGACGAAGATGGGATGAAGCTTTCCCCATATCAAAGCCGGGACAGCATAGCAAGATAGCTTTTTACCCCTGCGCTTGCGCCAAGGGACAGACATGCATACGCATACGCTATAGCTACGTATTACAAGACAGAGTCCTCCTGCCTGTACGCTATTATATACGAGGCCATAGCCCGAGCCGGGAGACCCGTGAGGCCTGCAGAGTGCTCAGAGTTGGTGTGACCCATGTGGAGTGACTTATTTTGGATGGTTTTGACCCGATAGGGTATATAGATTGTTTATCGTTGGCACCTTTTGGCTTATGGGGTCCGTATTGGTCCTGCTTGTTATATATATACATATATATGTTATTTATTAGCTAATAGACAAAGAGACAGCAGATCGCCATGTCGACAGGTATGCTCCTGCCTTATTCTCAGTACAGAAAAGCCTGATTCAGATTCTATCAGTTCTTATAGATCCAGATATTTCCTACCATTCAGAGTTTCTAGTTATGCTATTTATATTCAGTTATGTTTAGTTTGCTTTGCATACTCGGTACCTGTGGTACTGACGCCCGTTTGGGGCGCTACATTACTTGCCTGCAGGTACGGGTAGGTCAGGGCCCTGTCCCGACCATCTTATCAGTATTCATAGAGGCTTGCAGATTGTGTGTATATATCTCCTTGTGGTTAGTGGTGCCGGTCGTGTGGGGCTGTGCGTTTTTAGCTATTTAGTGTTGTTGATTGTATTGGCCGTGTGGGGCTGTATTCAGATAGTAGTGGTGACCTTGACGGTCACGTAGATGTTCAGTGTTCTTTATATTGAGTTAGAGATAACTGGACAGCATGGTGGCCTTGTCGGCCCGCATAGGTTCCCCTTTATGAGTATGTCTCTTGTTAGCTGATGTTACATGATAGGTGGCTATAGGCCCAGTCGGCCGGTGGCTGTATTTACAGCTGTTATATAGCCCGTTGATTCCAAGAATCTGAGATAGAGCCAGTTAGGCACCAGATGTGCTTAGGCTCACTAGTCTAGCAAGTCCAGGTCCTAATAGGGCACCAGGTGCCAGTCATACCCCCCAAGGCGGGGCGTGACAATAGTTGCCTCTCCAATTAGGGAGAATGGAAAGAGCCTTAACCTGATAGACTCTTGACATATATTAGTTAAGTTGAAAGGCTAGCAGATCACTAAGAAATTGCTCTAGATCAAATGCGTCCTCACTCGGTTTTCCCCCAAGGAGACATTTTATATGTAGCAAATGTAGCATTTTTCATGTGACATAGAACATGACATTTCCTATCATAGGCGGTAGGCGAATGGGTCCTGCAATATCGGGCATCACCGGATTATGTTCTCATGCTCCATATTATCCTCAACTAAGCTATCCCCTTCCTGTGAGTGATGACTCATACGATTTTACGCTAATAATCACAGAAAGATCAACGTCAACAACTAAGATGAAAGGCTAATTCAAATTAACAATAAACACAAGATATCAAGCGCTAGTCCTTGGCAACAGTGCCATTTTTTATAACGTCCAAAATACATTCTTCGTTATGAAAGAGCATAAATGATCATCGTATAAAAACAAATAACATGACGAATGCAGGGGTAGAATCCCACAGAGACTAACAAGTAATATGTGCAAGTGTTATTTGGAAAATTGAAATTAGTTCGCACCACTCAAAAGAAACAATGTAGTAAATATTTTGGGGGAGACTTGATGTTAACAATATGGTATAGATTTGAACTCAGCTAATTAGAATAGAAAAATAACCAAAGTTGTAGACAATAATGAGAGGGACTAGATGTGTTGTGTAGATGACATGCTAATTAAACAAAGCTATGCTAGATCATCTCATCATTTAAGATTTTGTAAATAACTTTGGACAGGTGGGAGTTCTATATTTTTCAACCTCATAAATGCCTCCTTCTAGAGTTCTTTCGAGCCACTAGACACAATTAAATCATCCCAATCAAGTTTGGATTAATAGTTGCACTAATCTCTAGCTACTAACTATTAATTAGGAATAATAATATGGGTTTTGACTTTGTCTAGTCCAACTCCACAACATCACATCCATTTGCCTCATCAAATTCTCTCTCAATACTCAATTCTTCTCTTCCAAGAAGAAATCAAGTAAGAAAAGTAGACCCACATCTGCAACTATGGATCCTTATTTATAAATTGAAGAGAACTTAACATATTTACACTAATTAAGCAATATTGAGATGAATCTTGCAATACCTAATCTAATTAAGCACTCATCAACACACACCTCTAGTTGATGATTTAGCTACTCATGGTTAAGAAGCTAAAGTGTATATTCAACAATAATCTCATTGATTTCAATAATAAGAGAAGCAAAATCAAATTCAACGATATGTCTTCAACAATGGTGGTACCTTTCTACAGACGAAGATGAAGAAACAAAAAACAATATTTCATAATTTCCACCATTAGAATTCTACTTTCTTCCTCTGCAAAAAAATGTTCAAAAAGCTAAAATAATATGTATAGAGTACTTTCATCTAGAATATATCTAAAGGTAGGGAAACCAATACCCTCTTTTTCAATGTTGGACACACTTGCCCTTGGTCAGGCGTTTTGGAACTTGTGAAAGTAACGACGGTTTGCCGATTACATTTTGCGAACCGCCGGCTATCATCTATTGATCCTTCAGTGATTTCTAGTATCCTTCGGTGGCTCCTTTGGTGATTCGCCAGCGTCCAACCGCGGTACACCGATTTATTTCTATTTGATCTAGAAAGTTCAGGTGCCAGTAGGCGAGTTAACTGAGTCACCGATTGATGTCTGTGACCGCCGTTTCTTTAGTTCCTCAAGGAATTTCTCATTTGCATTTCACCGGTCTTCTTTGATGAAGCGCCAGTTTTCACCTGATTTCCTTCTTTTACTCCACTTGGTTCTATTTTTCTTCAAATTAGATATCTGCAAATAGAAAGGCAAAAAGGGCATAAAATTCATCTAAATGACTTGAAAACTAAGCTAAAGCTCTTGCTTAAGAGCCTAATGAGTTGGTAAATTACCAACTCATCATACCCTATTCTTCATAAGTGTGGAGCGCTGCACAACTATGAAAAAGACTCTACTTAATGCGGCTTTCAGACACCTTAGGACACACAGAACTTTTGAATCTAATACCAAGTTTGTCACGACCCGAACATAGGCCCGGATCGAGACACGGAACCTAGAACCATAAATAGATCCAAGTAGATCCATGGCATGAACATGATAACTAAATCTCGACATAATCAAAGTGGATAACTGAATTCTGAGATAGCGGAAGTCTGAGTAAAAAATTTAAACAACAAAAAATCTCAAACACTAAATCTAAAGATGAATATACAAACTATGTCTGAAAAGCCTCTAACATATTGACGAGCTAATGGGACAACATCCCCAACTAACTCACTAGAAATCTGAAATTGAAAATGATAATAACTCAACTATCTAACAATCCTCGAAGGATGAGGACTTACCAACAAGTTGTCTGGGCTGAACTCAAAAAAACTAGCTAGCGGCGAGATTGAATTGGAACGTCTGAGCCTAGATCATGAAACAATACAACATATAATATGTCCTCAGTATTTGGAATGTACTAAGTATGCAAAGTAATTAAAACAGTCTAAGTAAATATAAAGTGAAAACATGCATAACATATCATTATAAGATTTTGAGAGTAAAGACTTGCATGCTGATATGTTGAAAGCATGAGTAAACATAAGCTAAATTTCATAACTGAATCGAATGACCAAAACATGAAACTGATATTCATAAGTAAAATTGATAAACTAAACATTGGGTCAAACCTGTGTAAAACATAATATCATAACTGATGAACATGCATAATTGAGATTACGAGGAATAATGAGAGACTCGTCATATAACCAACATAATCATGATAGAGCTTACGTGATCCCAACTATTACACTCAAGTGGGCAGAGCCGTCCAAAGCCTTACCAGGAATTAGGGCGCTACCATGATATCGATATCAAGCCGAAGGCCCTTTGCGGGCAGAGGAAAGCTCACAATGGAGGTCCCAATGAATTTGAATAAACTTATGTTGACGTGTAGTTCTGAGGCCCGGGTTTTACCTAAACCCCTAGCCTTCTCAGTGCTAGACACTACTCCCAAAAACATGCACATGCTCTCCATTATTTTTCAATGAAGCTGATCATGAAATTACATATATAGTCTAAAATATGAATATGAGGAGTCTTGACTCAAACCATACCATAAGCTGAAAAGCGGGAGTCTAGACTGCAAAACCTTGTGGTAAGCTAACATCATAAACATGAACTAAATCATGAAAACATACTTAGATCGTGTGTGCTTTTCCAAACTTCAACATGCTTGAAAATAAACTTTCTAGTGAAAAATAATGGATTCATACATGGGTAATTCATAAACATTCTTTCATGATAAACATCTCATTATACTTGAAAACATAGATCATAATCTTAAATTTTCATGAAACTTGCATAATTGGGCATAATACTTTCAAAACTAGAATTCATGAATTGTAATTCAAAGTAGTATAAAACATTCCATTGGATTCTTAAATATCATTTAAAACATGAAGGAAATTGACCCATGATTATAACATAGAGAATTCATACTTTGGGACAAAACCCCATGGAATCATACACTTGAATTCATGAAATTTGAGAAGGGATTTGGGTATGAGATTAAAGAGAAACTCCCATTCATAACCCCACATACCTGGGTAAACTGATTCTTAACTCTTCCTTGAAAGCCCAATAGATTTGGGGAAGAACTAAGGGAATTATCAATCTTGATCTTCAATGGAATCCTCTAAGCTTTCATGCATGGGGAGGGAATAGGTTAGAATAGGCTAAACCCTCTTAAAATCCTCCTAACTGGGCTTAAAACAACATAGTTTAGGGCTTTGGAGCTTAGGAATTACAAAAACACCCTTACTAAAAATGTAGGAGAAAGGACCCTGCCAGTCCTCACGAGGGACCTCACGACTCGTGAGGTACTTGATGACTCATGATGCCTACTCGTGACCTCCACTGGAAAAATCCACCTTGAATTCACTGGCCAGACAATGACACACTTCATGAGTCGTGAGGTACTCCACGACTTGTGACTCCCCTCATGATGTCTCTGGCAAACCAAACCTTCAATCTTCGACCACCTTGACCATGACTCACCTCACGGGTCGTGATGTGACTTCACAGCTCGTGGCTGCCACTCGTGGTCACCCCTTGACCATGATTTCCTCCCATGGAAGACTCCACTTCACAAGTCACTCCACGAATCGTGGAGTGACCTCACGGGTCACTGGACAACTCATCCTGTGACCTGGGCAATATTTTCCTGTCTTTGTTATCTTGGATTGCAAGGTAAGGTCCCATCATTTTGGAGCGACCATTCCTTGCCACCGGATGAGCATTTGTTGATATGGATACCAGATAGTTGAAATTCCAATTAAATAATAAATAGGTGGTGTTTGAAGTAGGTCGGTCAACTAAGCAGAATGATGAAATGAGAGTGGTTTCAGTTATTAGTTCTATTGATTAAGAGAGGCCACTAGTGCCCCTTGAGGATTGTCTTGGTGTAGAGGCACCGGCAACTGTGATTTTTAAATTTGATGGGGACGATATCGAGGGATATGAGGAGATGGATAATGCACTTGTTGGAATGGGGTCCTATAGTTTCAAGCCAAAGAAATTGAACCTTTATTTGAAAAATCGTGCAACTCCTCCAACAAAGACTTCGATTGAGGAGCCTCTATTCTTAGAACTCAAGGCTCTTCTTTCACATTTGAGATATGAATTTTTGGGAGACAAAAATACCTTGCCTGTTATTATTGCTGCAAATATTATTCAGTGGCAATTAGAGGCACTTGTATCGATTTTGAGGAGATTTAAAAAGGCAATGGGTTGGACCATTGCCGACATCATTGGGTCTCCACCAGGTATATGCATGCACAAGATTTAGCTTGAACCATATGGCATCCTTAGTATAGAGCATCAGCGGAGGCTAAATCCACCTATGCAAGATGTGGTGAAAAAAGAAATTATTAAGTGGTTAGACGCAGGTGTTGTCTACCCCAATTAATGATAGTAAGTGGATGAGTCCGGTACAATGCATACCAAAGAAGGGTGGAATCATTATGGTTCCAAATGAGAAAAATGAGTTGATTCCATTGAGATCAGTCACAGGATGGCAATGTGTGCATGGATTATCGAAAGTTGAATCAGTGGACAAAAAAAGGTCCATTTCCCTATGCCATTCCTAGATCAGATGCTTAATCATCTAAAGGTAAAGGTTGGTACTGCTTTCTTAAAAATTATTCCGGGTATAATCAGATCTCTATAGCACTAGATGACTAAGATAAAACCACCTTTTCTTTCCCTTATGGGACCTTCGCCTTCAAAAGGATACCATTTAGGTTGTGTAATGTGCCTTCAATATTTTGCTGCTGTATGTTATTGATCTTCTCAAACATGGTGGAGGACATCATTAAGGTCTTCATGGACAACTTTTCAATTGTGGGACACTTTTTTGAAGATTTTCTGGAGCATTTAAGCAAGGTGCTACAAAGATACAAAGAGACTAACTTGGTACTTAATTGGGAAAAGTGTCATTTTAGAGTCAAAGAGGGTATTGTACTGGGCCACAGGATCTCAAGTAAAGGTATCGAGGTGGATAAGGCAAAGATAGAGGTTATAGCCATATCGCCACCTCCAATTTCTATCAAAGGCATTCAGAGCTTTTTAGGGAATGAAGGGTTTTATTGGAGGTTCATCAAGGACTTCTCGAAAATCACACACCCCTGTTCAAATTACTTAAGAAAGAGGTGAAATTTGTTTATGATGAGGCATGTTTAAAAGCATTTGAATGCCTAAAAGAGAAGCTGACTGCTGCTCCCATTATAGTTTCACTGGATTGGTCCTTACTGTTTGAGGTTATGTGCGACGCTAGTGGAGTGGCCCTAGGTAATTTTTGAGACAAAGGTGAGAAAAGATATTCCACCCAATCTACTACGCCAGAAAGGCACTGAATACATCCTAGAAAAACTATACCGTGACTGAGCAAAGAGTTGCTGGTTGTGGTGTTTGCATTTGAAAAGTCTTGGACTTGCTTTCTTTGAACCAAGGTGATTGTTCATACAAACCATAAGCTATGTGGTACCTAATATCAAAGAAAGATGCTAATCCACGACTGATCAGATGGGTATTGTTGTTTTAAGAGTTAAAGACCAAAAGGGGACTGAAAATTAAGTGGCTGATCACTTGTCCAGACTTAAGGAAAAGGCAGTGTTGAAGGATAAGGTCAATATTGATAATACATTTCTAGACGAACAAGTATTGGTTGCATCCTAATATTTGATCCATGGTTTGCTAATTATGCCAATTATTTGTTGAGTGATGTGTTGCATGTAGATTTAACCTTCCATTAGAGGAAGAAATTTTTGGCTGATCTGAGGAGATTCTCCTGGGATAAGCCATACTTGTTCCGTATTTGTGCAGATGGGATGATTCGAAAATGTGTCCCCGAATTTGAGATGATGAATATATTAGAGGCATGCCGCTCATCCCCAGTTGGGGTCATCATGGTGGTATTTGGACTGTGGACAAGATCTTGTAGTGTGGATATTACTGGCCCACAATTCATCATGATGCTCATGACTTTGCTAAAGCTTGTGACTAGTGTCAAAGACAAGGGATCATATCTCATAAGCATGAGCTACAACTAATCCTGATCCTCGAGGTGGAGTTATTTAATGTTTGGGGCATTGATTTCATTAGGCCCTTCATGAGTTCATATAGGATGAAGTATACCTTGTTTGATGTAAAATATGTGTCAAAGTGTGTGGAGGCTATTGCACTTCCCAACAATAAAGGTAATAGTGTCACAATATTCTGACAAAGAATAATTTTTCAAGTTTCGGTACTCCTAGAGACATTATCAATGACGTGGGCTCTCACTTCTTCAATTTTCTATTCAAGGATCTACTCAAAAAATATGGTATGAAACATAAGGTGGTGGCACCTTACCATCCTCAATTGAGTGGGCAAGTAGAGGTCTCCAACCGGGATATCAAGACCATCCTTACAAAAATGGTGGATACAAATCGAATGAACTAGTCTAGGAAGTTAGAAGATGCATTACGAGCATACTGGACAACATTAAAAAACTCTTATTGGTACTTCTCTATATCAGCTTGTGTTTGGAAAATCTTGCCATCTGCCTGTGGAGCTTGAGCAAAAGGCGTCATTGGATCTCAAGAGGTTGAATCTGGAATGGAGTGATGCCTCTAAGTAGATGCTAGAGTAGATGAATGATTTGGATGAATTCCAAGTCAGAGCATATGAATGGTGCAACAATCTACAAAGAAAGGATGAAGTTGTACCATGACCGGAAGATCGAAAGAGGGAATTCAATGTCGGTGACTTGGTCTTGTTGTTTAATTATAGACTCTACTTGCTTCCGGACAAATTGAAGTCCAGATCGATGGAACCATATAGGGTAGTGCAAGTATTCCCTTATGGAGCCATCAAGATTGAGAATCGGGAAGGTGAGAGGTTCAAGGTGAATGGTAAAAGAGTGAAGCAGTACCTTGGAACCATTGAAGAGGTAAAGGTAATTGAGTTGGTGTATCTTGATGAAGTCTAACTAGTCAAGATACCTGCGTCGTGCCGCAATGTTAAATTAGGCTCTACATAGAAGGCAACCTATGGGATATTTTGGTGAAATCTGAGTAGCCAAAATAACAGAGGTGTGCTGTGACATTAAATCAGGTGCTTCTTGAAGGCAACTCAAGTGTTTTGTTTTTTATTGTTTTTCCTTTTGGCTTTACAGAACTTATGTGTGCTAAAGTGTGTAGGTGTGAAAGGAGCGAAAATATGGAAACAAAGTTGCAGGGAAGGACTACGAGCCATGGTACAAATCGTGGTTTGATGTGATGGCTCGTAGTCCCAGCCTTACTAAAGAACTGTCCCTAAAAATTTTCAGAAGTTCACATCACGATGGGATACCGCGCACCGTACCTTCATGGTACAAGTCATGGTACTCAATGTCTTGATGAACTCCTCCAAATTAACTATTGAGATTTCACATCATGGTTGGATATCACGAATAATACCTTAATGGTACAATTCATGGTACTAACCATCTTGATGAACTCCCAAAAGAAAAGTTTCAGAACTTCCAAACTATAAGCCATATACTTCCAACCTATGAGCCATAGTACAAATCATGGTACCATACCACAATACATACTGGTGGTCCATAGGTTCCCAGGTAAGTTACAAATTTTCTTGGCAAAATTTGAGGGCAGAGTAGTAGGTTCCCACCATGACTTGTGGGATAAGATGTGGTCAGGTATTAAATCACAATGACCCGTGTGACCTGACTCGGCCCAATTTTCCTTAAATTGCCTAACCTATTCAATCACAAATCTTACACTACACCATTGCACAAACCCACTCAAATCATGATACTCCCTTCGTAACTCACTCCCAATATCATCTATCATGAAATCACAAGTGAATCCAAGCATAAAGTCGGATTTGTGATCCAAACCCTAAGCAACAAGGCAATAAAGCATAGACTTTAAAGTAAGTTGAAAAATTTATTTCCACGTCTTGCTTCTAAATATGTGAACTTTTTCAAAGTGTTAAACTGTCATACTCCAATCCTTGATTGTAATGATGTAGGAACATGATCAAGAAAACAACTTAATCGATATAAATGGGAAAATGGATTGAAATTTTTCTTTAGCTTTGAAATCCTTGTGAATAGGGTGTTAATGGAGGGAAGGGAGTGTTAAATTAGAGTGGGGAGTTGAGTTCTTGTTGTACTTGTATTAATGGGGTGGTGAAGTCTGAGTAACCTCCCCTAAAAACTTGTTTAAAACTTTTGCTACACACTGTGGGAGAGGACAAGCTTCACGAGCCATCCAATGACTCATAGGATTGTCCTTTGGGACTATCCAAAAGGCCACAATGAAAGGATGGTGGTACGAGGCTTCGGTACGACCTGTGATCACTTACCATGAGTCATAACAAGCAATCGTACTAACAAACAGAGAAGGGGAATTTACAAAATAGTAGACACGACCAATTTCATGGCACGTGGTATCTCATCACAAGTCATGGTATAGAGTTGTACTGAAACAATTGAATATGGGAAATTGTAGGACCTGATGTAACACCTCAAAACCTTCCTAGACCAGTTTTAGGCATTTCAAGAAAATTCAAAAGAAAAACTAGAAATTTTATTATAGAATGACCCAAACAATGGGCCGTGGTAAGCTTCAATGGACCATTGTCTGAGTCGTCGTCAGCATAGCAGTTTTCCTTCGGGGAAAACAATGAGGCATAGGACAATCCGTTGGTTGAACCAACGAGCGTTCTTGTTGTGCATTGGATCCCAAGTTCAAAATCCTACCGGACCCTTCCCTGAGGCAATGAGCGGAACCAACGGCTCGTGGTTCCTACAAACAAGCCATTGCTACCACCTATCTCCCAGTCCCAGGCCCTAGCAATGTAGACCACAAGTCGATGCAATGACCCGTTGGTCCTACCAATGAGTTGTTGTGTTGATCGTTATCTCAAGGCCCAATTTTCCTACTAGTACTAATGAGATGTAAAAGCGACCCGTCGATTCTTCCAATGGATGGTGGTATCCTCCTATGGTGAATTTTAAGTGGGCATGGTTTCTGGACCTAGAACCAACAATGGGTTCCAATGGGTCATAGGTCCAACTAATGACCTGTTCTGAGGCCCGTCGTTCAGTGGCATCCAGTTTCAGTTCTTTCTTTCGGGGGTATGTTGGTAATTTCCCACCTTTTTAATACTGAAACCCCATCATTTTGGGATCATTTAGGAGGGATTTAAATGGGGTAAAATGACCTTTTCCCTTCATTTTACTCTCTTTCCCTCAAGCCTAAGCATAGAACAAACAAGACGTTCAGAGAAGAAGCTAGGGTATGGTTGTCTTCTCAGGATTTTCTCCAAAAATTCTCATCCAGGTATGTGGGAGTTCAACAAGGCAATAGTTCTTCCCTTGTGTCCCCAAAATCCTTCTTTATTTTCTCTATCAGTTCTACCCTAAGACTTTCGAATGTGATGAAATTATCTGTCAAACCTCGTTTAAATCATGTGGAATATCATTTATGTTAAATGTTGATGTTTTTCCATCAGTTTGTGACAGTGTTGTTGCTTGTTCTCATAACTTGAATTCTATCCCTAGCTCTTGAATGTAGAAAACTAGATTCTTGCAATAGTGCTTATATATTGAAATTTTGTTGGATTCTATCTGTGTCAGGGACTCCTAGGTTGTTAATTGTATTGAAAATTAGTCAGACTATTGTCATTTTAGTTTCAGTCAAAATGTTAGAATATCCAGTGTTAGTTAGAAATGTCAGCTGATCAGTTTGACTACAGAAATTCTCGAGGTGTTAGTAGTACCTCCCAGTTATCAAAATCAGATTTAGAACTCAGTTTATATGGTCCACTAGGCGGTCATGAAACTTTAGATAAGTAGCTCTGACTAGCCTTAGGACCCCAGCTTCAAATTACAGTTTGTTGTTTAGATAGTCAAGATTGGTTCCAGAGAAGTAGCTCTGACCAGTCTTAGAACCCAATTACAGAATCCGGTACGATAAGACTCTTAGGGTGCTTCCAGATAGGTATTCCTGACTAGTCTTTGTACCCAATTTCAAGCTCTCAGCTTAGTATTCATTCTAGGACTATCCAGTGGGAGTAGGACTTAGCACCGAGCGGACCGGGGTTCCAGTGCACCCAACTTCCTAGAACTAGGTTGCTACTGTAGGTTACAATTATATTGGCCTCATGGCCCCAGACTCTTGTGATCACCCAGTTCATGCCTTTATACCTTGGCAAGGTATATTTGGTCCTACCCGATGGGGTGTATACATCAGACTCCATGTCTATCTCATGTGGTTATATGTCGATTATAGACTCTCCCACTAGTCAACTCAGTTTAGTCTCAAATTATTCAGTTCAGATCATTTCAACTTAGTATCTCATATTTAGGGAATGTCCTTGACCATTAGACAGGGTCTTTCATACCATCTCAGCTTATTACATTTATTCAGTTTTAGAAGTTTAGCTGGTCATTGCATGACTTTTCAATTTAGTTACTTTGTTTCTTGTGTATGGCTTCTCTCACTTAGTCAGTATATTCAAAGTACTAACACATACCTTTTATGTTGTATCATTTTATGATAAAGCTACAGGACCTCAGTCTCAGCCTCGCTAGCCGATTGCTCTCAGAAGACTCCAGCTATACTATTGGTGAGTCCTCATCTTTCGAGGACAAAGATCATTTATTTCAGTTCTATTTTCTTCTATTTAGACTTGGAGTTAGTTGGGTGCTTGTCGTAGCAACTCATCAGTTGTAGTGGCTTTCAGACACAGACTTAGTGTTTCAGAATTGCAGTTTTATTCAGATGTTATCAAACTTTATGAATCAGCTTCATTCTCATAAATGTTTTATATTTTACTTTAAAGCTTCCGCTATATTTATAAGTTACTCAGAATGCCAGTGTATGATAGACAAGAGGTTGACTTGAGGTTACTTCTAACTCCAAGTACTGTGTTCCATCCAGGGTGTAAGCTTGGGGTGTGACAAACTTGGTATTAAAGCGCTAGGTTTATAGTATCCTCGGATGTCTGAAAGTCACATCGAGTAGAGTCCTCTTCATGGTTGTGAAGCGCAACACACTTATGACGAGGAGGCTACGAGATGTTATTAGGAAAACTCCCTTTTAGTCATACTCTTTATCATGCGTTGAAATTCAATTCCAGAATTATCCTCCTAACTCGTGCTCTGTTTCATTTCGATGAATCATCCCTCCATGACCTGGTAATAGAAGAAGGGCCAGTAATGCTCATCGACCTGCCCTACCAGCCCCAGCAGACCCTCAGGACAACTCAATGTCCACCGCAAAGTTCAGGGCGGCCATTCAGCTGCTTGCTCAAATTGTTACCAACCAAGTGAACCAGCAGGTGGTTCCATTCAACAACAGCGTGTCCGCAATAGCTGCTCGAGTGTGGTACTTCACTCGGATGAACCCTCCAGATTTTCATGGATCTAATATGGGAGAGGACCTACAAGGATTTGTGGATGAGATTAAAAAGATCACCCGAATTATGGGCGTCGGTCGCCCAGAGAATGCTGACTTGGCTGCTAAGGGGTTGCCTAGGTATGGTATGAACAGTGGAAGGAGGGTAGGCCAGCGAAAGCAGAACTGGTGGAATGGGAGGAGTTCACTACAGCCTTCCTGGATAGATTCTTACCTTAGGAGCTCAGGGAGGAAAAAGTAGCGGAGCTCATGAATCTGAGACAAGGAAATTGGACAGTAGAAGAATATGTTGTAGAGTCCACCAGGTTGTCCAAATACGCTCTAGAGATGGTGGACGAGCCAAAGGCTCGCATGCTGAAGTTTGTTAATAGGGTGTTGAACCTGGTCCTTAAAGAGTGCAGGACAACGATGTTGATTAAGGATATTGACCTCTCCAGCCTTATTGTCTATGCCCGGCCAATTGAGGTATAAAAACTGAGGGACATAGAGCGAGAGAACAAGCGGGCAAAGACTGGCCAATCAAATTATGGCCACTATAGGTCTGGCGGTAGAAGCCACCTACAAAAGCAGTAGCAGCAGAACCAGCAGCAGAGGGCTCCAACACCCAGCTCAGCTAGCGCCCCAACCTTTCGGTCCCGCCAGGATCGGAGGGGTGGAGCATCCGGCTCTCAGTCCCAGAGCTACGGTGCCGGTAACAGGTATCTAGCTTGCCCCAAGTGTGGAAAGAACCACCCAGGAGAGTGTCTTCAGGGTCGAAAAGGCCGCTTTAGTTGTGGACAGCTTGGTCATCAGCTTAAAGAATACCCGTCAGTAGGACGAGGAAGGTCACAATCCACTACCTCAGCAGCTCCAGCAGGAAGACCAGCTTAGCAAGCTAATACATCAGGTACGGAGGGTGGTCAATGCCAAAACCATTTTTATGCATTGTCTTCTCATCAGGATAAGGAGAGCTCACCTGATGTGGTTACAACTATGTTACAACTTTTCCACCAAGATGTAAATGCCCTAATTTATCCGGGGGCCATACTATCATTCTCTACTCCCTATGTAGCAGTCCAGTTCGATATTAGTCTAGAGGTCCTCTCAGAACCATTTTCAGTTTCCACCCCAGTGGGCGAGTTAGTTAGAGCTAGTCGGGTGTATAGAAAATGCGCAGTCTTAGTCTTCAATTAAGTCATTCCAGCTAACCTTGTATAGTTATACATGGTTTACTTCAACCTCATTCTTGGCATCGATTGGTTACACTCCAGTTATGCCTCAGTCGACTGCAGAACTAGGGTCATCAGGTTTCAGTTCCCTAATGAGCGAACTATAAAATGGACGGGCAGTAGTTCAACGCCTAAGGTTAGGTTTATTTCCTACCTTAAGGCTAGGAAGCTTATTTCTAAGGGATGTATCTACCATCTAGTTCGGGTTAAAGATTCCGACTCTAAGACCCCAACTATCCAATCAGTCCCTGTTGTCAGCGAATTTCCAAATGTGTTCCCCGAAGATCTTCTGGAGTTCCTCCTAAACAGAAAATCAACTTTGGTATAGACCTTTTCCCAGATACTCAGCCCATCTCCATCTCTCCTTATAGAATGGCTTCGGCGGAACTTAAGGAGTTGAAGGAGCAGATAAAAGATATTCTTGATAAGGGTTTTATTAGACCCAACATCTCTCCCTGGGGTTCTCTAGTACTATTTGTGCGAAAGAAACACGGTAACCTTAGAATGTGCATCGATTACCATCAGTTGAACAAGGTCAGAGTCAAGAACAAGTATCCCCTACACAAAATTGATGACCTGTTCAACCAAATTCAAGGAGCTAGCTATTTCTCAAAAATAGATCTCAGGTTAGGGTACCATCATCTAAGAGTCAGAGAGTGTGACATACTGAAAACAACTTTCAAGACTCAGTATGGTCACTATGAGTTTGTGGTTATGTCCTTTAGACTAACAAATTACCCTGCAGCCTTTATGGACCTGATGAACAGAGTCTTCAAGCAGTATTTGGATATGTTTCGTCATTGTCTTTATCGACGACATTCTGGTATACTCCGGAAATAGGGAAGAGCATGCGAATCACCTAAGGATAGTGCTTTAGACACTTAGGGATCACCAGTTGTTTTCCAAGTTTAGCAAATGCAAATTTAGGATGAAATACGTGACTTTCCTGGGTCATGTGGTGTTGGGTAAGGGTATTCAGGTTGATCCTCAGAAAATAGCAGCGATGAAAGACTGGCCCAGACCTACCTCCCCAATCAAAATCAGATGTTTCTTTGGTCTAGTCGGGTATTACCGACATTTTGTGGAAGGTTTTTCTTCTATAGCATCTCCTCTGACTAGGTTGACTTAGAATAAGGAGAAATTTCAGTGGTCAGATGCATGTGAGAAGAGTTTCCAAGAGTTAAAAACTCGACTCACTACCGCTCCAGTATTGACCCTATCAGAAGGATCAGATAGGTTTGTAGTATATTTTGACGCTTCCATAGTGGGACTCGATTGCGTTCTGATTCAGCGGGGCAAGGTGATAGCCTACGCCTCCAGACAGCTCAAAGTTCATGAGAAGAATTATCCAACTCATGACTTGGAGGTGGCAGCGGTGGTGTTTCCATTGAAAATATGGAGACACTATCTGTATGGGGCTCACGTAGATGTTTTCACCAATCACAAGAGCCTTCAGTATATATTCATTCAGTCAGAAGGACCTAAATCTTCATCAGAGAAGGTGGTTAAAGCTCCTAAAGGACTATGACATGAGTGTGCTATATCATCTGGGAAAAGCCAATATGGCGGCTGATGCCCGGAGCAGAGTGTCTATGGGGAGCGTGACTTATGTTGAAGAAGGAAAAAAGGAAATGGCAAAAGATATTCACCGACTAGCTCGGTTAGGGGTGCAGTTGGTTGGCTCAATTGAGGGTGGAGTGGTAATGCAAAGCGGGTCAAATTCCTCTTTGGTTGTTAAAGTTAAGTCCAAACAGGATGAAGATCCCATTTTACTTAAACTTAAGGAAGCGGTTCTTAGGAAAGAGGATGAGGCTTTCTAAAAAAGGGGAGATGGTGTGCTCCATTACCAAGGTAGATTATGTGTACCGGACGTTGGTGATTTGAGATAGCAGATACTGGTTGAAGCACAGAGCTCGAGATACTCCATCCACCCTGGTGCTACTAAAATGTACCGCAATTTGCGGGATATTTACTGGTCGAACGACATGAAAAGAGATATCGCTGAATTTATAGCTAAGTGTTCGAACTGCCAGTAAGTCAAAATAGAGCACCAGAGACGAGAGCTATGAATCAGAATATCAGCATACCCACATGGAAGTGGGAAGAAGTAAATATGGACTTCATTACGGGTCTACCTTGGACTCATCAGCAGCATGATTCTATCTGGTAGTAATAGACCGGATGACTAAGTCAGCGCACTTCCTCCCAGTTAAAACTACAGATTCAGCTAAGGACTACACTAGGATTTATATCCGGGAGATGGTCAGACTTCATGGGGTACCATTATCCAATATCTCAGATAGAGGTACCCAATTCACCTCGCATTTTTGGAAGTCCTTTCATAGGGGACTTGGTACCCAAGTCAAGCTCGGCACAGCTTTTCACCCGCAGAAAGATGGGCAAGATAATTGGACTATTCATACCCTAGAATATATGTTGAGAGCATGCGTGATTGATTTCAATTGTCATTGGGATGACCACTTGCCTCTTATCGAGTTTGTGTACAACAACAACTACCACTATAGTATCTAGATGGCCCCCTTCGAGGCATTGTATGGTAGGAGCTGCAGATCTCTTATTGGGTGGTTTGAGGTTGGTGAAGCTACTTTAATTGGGCCAGACTTGGTTCATGAAGCTATACAAAAAGTACAGCTCATCGGAGAGATATTGAAAACAACTCAAAGCCGTCAGAAATCTTATGTTGATGTAAGGAGAAGAGAATTAGAGTTTGCAATGGATGAATGGGTTTATCTGAAAATTTCGGGTAATGAGATTTGGAAAAAAAAGGAAAGCTTAGTCCGAGATATGTGGAACCCTACAGAATTCTAAAATGAATTGGCAAGGTAGCTTATGAGCTCGAATTACATTCAGAGTTGGCATCTGTGCATCCAGTATTCCATGTGTCACTATTGAAGAAGTGTATCACTGATCCAACTTCAGTTGTGCCATTGGACAGTGTTAGAGTGAAAGATAGTCTCTTGTACGAAGAGGTCCCAGTACAGATCCTTGACCGTCAAGTTCCTGAGCTGAGGAACAAGGAGGTAGCTTCAGTAAAGGTCTTATGGAGAAATCAACATATAGAAGGAGCTACATGGGGAGCCGAAGCAGATATGATGGCTAGATACACACACTTGTTCCCTTCCAGTTCAGTTTCGGCATCAGGTACTAAATTCCTTCCCAGTACTCTATTCAGTTTTGTACTCATCAGCTTTACTTAGATCTTCTATGTGTATTCTAGTTGCATCATCTCTGTTAGTACGGTTAAATGAGTTCGGAGTCAGTTGCTCCTTCAAAAACCAGCTCATGGTCTCAGTCTAGAAATCTCAGCTCTTTTCTAGTTTTACTGCAGTTTAGTCTTCATTCGAGGTCGAATGATCCCAAGGGAGAGATACTGTAACACCCTAAAACCTTCCTAGACTAGACGCATGCATTTCAAGAAAATTCAAAAGAAAAATGAGAAATTTAATTGCAAAATGACCCAGACAATATGTCGTGGTAAGCTCCAACAGACTGTTGTCTGAGTCATTGTCAGTGTAGCAGTTTCCCTTCGGGGAAAACAATGAGGCATAGGAAAATTCGTTGGTTGAACCAACAAGCCTTCTTGTTGTGCATTGGATCCCAAGTTCAGAATCCTACCGGACCCTTCCCTGAGGCAATGAGAGGAACCAACGAGCCGTTGCTACCACCCATCGTCTAGCCCCAAGCCCTAACAGTGTAGAGCACGAGTCAATGCAATGAACCCTTGGTCCTACCAATGAGTTGTTGTGTTGGTCGTTATCTCAAGGCCCAGTTTTCCTACCAGTACTAACGAGATGCACCAACGACCCATCGGTTCTTCCAACGGATCATGGTATCCTCCCGTGGTTCATTTTCCGCAGGCATTATTTCTGGACCCAGAACTAGTGGTGGGTCCAATGGGTAGTAGGACCAACTAATGACCTGTTCTTATGCCCTTCGTTCAGTGTCGACCAGTTTTCAGTTCTTTCTTCCAGGGGTATGTTGGTAATTTTCCATATTTTAAATACTAAAACCCTGTCATTTTGGGCTCATTTTGGAGAGATTTAAATGGGTAGAATGACCTTTTGCCCTTTATTTCACACTCTTTCCCTCAAGCCTAAGCATAGAGCAGACAAGAAGTTCATAGCAAAAGCCAGGGCAGACATTGTCATCTCAGAATTTTCTCGGGGATTTTCTCCAGAAATTCTCAACCGGGTATGTGAGAATTCAACAAGGGAATAGTTCTTCTCTTGTGGCCACAACATCCTTCTTTATTTTCTCTATCAGTTCTAGCCCTAAGACTTTTGAATGTGATGAAATTATCTGTCAGACCTCGTTTAAATCATGTGGAATAAAATTTATGTCAAATGTTGATGTTTTTACACCAGTTTGTGACTGTGTTGTCGCTTGTTCATAACGTTAATTCTAGCCCTAACTCTTGAACACAGAAAACTAGAATCTTGCAATAGTGCTTAAATATCAAAATTTTGCTGGATTATATTAGTGTTGCGGACTCCCAGGTTGTTAATTGTATTGAAAATCAGTTAGACTATTGTCAGTTCAGTTTCAGTCAAAATGTTAGAACATCCAGTGTTAGTCAGAAATGCCAGCTGATAAGTTTGACTACAGAAATTCCTAAGGTGTTAGTAGTACCTACCAGTTATCAGAGTCAGATTCAAAGCTTAGTTTTTATAGTCCATTAGGCGGTCATGACACCTTAGATAAGCAGCTCTGACTAGCCTTAGGACCCCAGCTTCAGATTACAGTTTGTTCTTTAGACGGTTATGATGCTTCTAGAGAAGCAACTCTGACCCGTCTTAGAACCCAGTTACAGAATTTAGTCCAATAAGACTCTCATGGTGCTCCAGATAGGTATTCCTGACTAGTCTTGTTCCCCAGTTTTGAGCTATCATCTTAATATTTAGTCTAGGACTATCCAGTGGGAGTAGGACTTAGCACAGAGCGGATCGGGGTTCCAGCGCACACAAGTTCCCAGATTTACATTGCCACCGTAGGTTACAGTTTTATTAGCCTCATGGCCCCAGACTCTTGTGATCACTCAGTTCATGCCTTTATAGCCTGACAAGGTATATTGGGTCCTACTAATGGGGTATATACATCGGACTCCATGTTTAGCTCATGTGGTTATATGTCGGTTATAGACTCTCCCACTAGTCAGGTTAGTTTAGTCTCAGATTAGTCAGTTCAGATCAGTTTAGTTTAGTATCTCAAATTTAGGGCATGTCTTTGACCATTAGACAGGGTCTTTCGGACCATGTCAACTTATTACAGTAATTCAGTTTCAGCAGCTCAACTAGTCATTGCATGTCTTTTCAGTTCAGTTACTTCATTTCTTTTGTATGGTTTCTCTTACTTACTCAGTACATTCAAAGTACTAATGCATACCTTTTACTTTGTATCGTTTTATGATACAGCTGTAGGACCTCAGTCTCAGCCTCGCTAGCCGATCGCTCTCAAAAGACTCCAGCTGCATTATTGGCGAGTCCTCATCTTTCAAGGACAAAGATCATTTATTTCAGTTTTGTTTTCTTCTATTTAGACTTGGAGTTAGTTGGGGGCCAGCAACTCATCAGTTGTAGTGGCTTTCAGACACACACTAGGTTTTTCAGACTTGCAGTTTTTTTCAGATGTTATCAAACTTAATGAATCAACTTCATTCTCGTAAATGTTTTATATTTTTCTCTAAAGCTTTCTCTATATTTATAAGTTACTCAGAATGCCAGTATATGATAGACCCAGGGTTGACTTGGGGTTACTTATGACTCCAAGTACTGTGTTCTGTCTAAGGTGTAAGCTCGGGGCGTGACACCTGATACCACGAAGCTCAGTATGAATCATACCATATTGTCATGACTCGTACTGAGGAGTTGTCATTTGACGTTGCCTTTTAACTTTTGAATACAATTTTTAAAGTTCCCATATCGAATATTCCCTCCATAGGTACCATGCCTTGAAAGGAGCATCATAGAAAAAAGCAACAGGAAAAGAGGGCAAGAACGAGATTGCCTCCAAGAGGACATTGAAGGACCAACAGACAAAATTGAAAACTAAGTCCAATGCAGCTAGTGGTTCATTAGAAATATATAACATTTCCATCTATGAGAATGAGGAGCCCCGAACCACCAGAGCTCAGCCCAAATCAAAAGTCCTAGTATCCTCGGCCACTCTGGTACTAGCTCCTCAATCCGAAAAGGGATAAAGTGCACATCGGAGTGAGTCGGGTGATGAATCAAAGGGGGATGATGACTCTTTTAATGGAAGGTTTGAAGAGTAGCCAGAACAAGCTAGTGATGAAGCTTCTCTGCCTTCAGGTAGACGAATGATTAGAGGGTTGTACTAGGTTCTTGGGAGATATATGGACAAGGCCTTGTTGTGAAAATAAAGGGTAACCCAAGGCAGAGTATATAGAAGGAGCTCAAGATTTTTAATGGGGAAATGAATGATATCCTAGCTTTGAAGAGATTGTTTAAGCTCTATGAGTTCAAATGGATGGAAGAGACCCCAGAGAAATATAGTGCTGCACTAATCCAGGAGTTTTATGCCAACTATTTTGCCACACTTGAGAACAAGACTCCGAAAGGGAAGAAGGCGATGGACTAACCTCAACTAGATGTTGTGTTGGTTGGGGGGAAAGTAGTTGACATTTCAGATAGGACTATCTCCCGAGTTTTGTATGGTCCCAGATTTGAGGCTCTAGCTGCTATGCCAGAGTTTGATTACAGGATGGAGGCTTTGAAAAAGGTCAATTAGCTTAATGCGGAGGATTGGCAAATGCACTTCAAATGGCAGGCCAACATTATTGTCGAGGAGAAGGAGGAAAGTAGAGTGGGTGATTAGTGGAAAGAAGGTAACAAAGGCATCATTGAATTTCATTGCAAAATATTACTAGGCACTGTTCCAACATCGTCTAGTGCCAACAGGAAATGACAACACACTGAATGTAGATAGGGTAGGTTTGGTGGCTAGCATCATATTGGAGTACGACTTCAACACTTTGAGGATAATAGCTGAGGAGATTCACGAGCAAACTTTGTTAGTGAGCACCAGTATTCCATTCCCGAGCCTTGTATCTTGTCTATGTAGGGAAAGTTGTGTCCACCTTCTGCCTAATATTAATGTGTTAATCAGAGGCAATCAACCTGTAGACGTCGCCTTGATTAGAGATTATATGAACCTAGTGGGTAGAGTCAAAGGTCATACATCAGTATTAGGACCTAGAGTAGCTAAGGGAGTTGTAGGTGGGGGAAGCAGGTTGAGGACCCTGCTCAGGTTGATCCAAGTGGTGAGGTTTTGGCCTCTGAGGCCAGAGATACAACAGCTACACCTAGCACATCATCCCTTCAGCATCGACAATACCGAGACAGACATCGGTTGGGTATGTTATGGTCCCTAAGGAGTTCCTACAGAAAATGGTTGAATGGTTGACAATCACAAAGAAGAAGGTTAGCATGTTGATGGATTAGGTCAAACCGTGGGTCCAGGCTGAGATGAAGGAGGCGGACCAGGTACTGCACACTAGGCTTGATAGGTAAAAGCTATAGCACAATGATAGACTAGCAGACATACGAGATTTTTGGAGTGTGAGGGATGAGCTGACCACACTCAAGAGTGAGGTTACAAAGTTGTCATCCCGCTAGCCATCTATATTGCTAGTATCGACTATATTTCTATTCTGGGAGGAGTTTATAGAGGATGAAGAGATCATTGATTTTTGGTCCTATGAGCCAACCTTGGGGGAAAAAGGAAAGAGAAAGACAATCCAGGTAGAAGTGGAGCAGGCCCCAAAAAGAAGAGAAAGAAGTCAAGGAAAGAGTAGCGATGGGTTGAAGTGGCTAGCTAGCAAGCCAATGACCTGCACATGGCTGAGGTTTAGGAAAGGGCTAGGGGAGTTGAGAGGTCAGCTACTGTACTTGATCAAATAGTGGGTGGCAAGGACCCTTGGGATGAGCCACAATCAGTCCAGATAGATGCTGAGGATAGTGCCACGATCAAGACTGGTGGTGGTATGAAGGTAGCCCCAAAACCTATCACACCATTGACTGTACCAGCCACTGCTGGTGCCATTATTCCTGATGTGGAGGGTGCACCACCACGCCTGCCTACTAAGTTGGATAGGAGCCCCTAGAGAACCACATGTATGTTCCCACTCCCTATTTTATTTTGATGGATTAGGTACAAAGCGTGATTTTTTGTTGGGGGGACTATTTGTAGTTTGGTGGTTTGTTTTGTTACACCCAAGGGTTTTTGTTGTCGTGTTCATTTTCCTTCGGTATGTTATCTAGTAGAACTGGCATGTCTATGATTTTTGTTATGTTATGTTTAATTAGAAGAAAACTACGAGAACTTAGCAGTCGAATGAAAAATGCACATGTGAAAATGTTTTAGTTTTGAAACAAAAACCTTTTTAATTTTTGGTTTGAGCTATGTTGTATGTTTGTTGAAAGTTATGACTAATTTTGATCTTTTTATGGCATTAGAGGTATGAAGATGATAACTATAGATTAACTGTGCATGAACCAGACAGGTAATAATATGTAATATAGCCCTATGCCATATGAGAGCGAGGTATTTACTTAGTTCTTCCTTGTGTGTGTAATCTAGAACTTGTCCAATTAGTCTTTCCTAGGTGGGAGGATAGTTGGTTAGGAAAGAATCATAGGCCATGCATGAATAGTACATTATTAGCCTAAATCTTCCTATCAAATGAAATAAGTATCCCTTGATCCCGGATTCTGAGCCAAAAATTGACCTTTTCTTTGATTAGCCTATTCACCTTCCCACTTTCTTTATAATGAACCTTCTTTTTCCTTGTCCCTCCTAGGAAATTGTGTACCTCAACTCAGGAAAATCACATAAGTTGAGAGTGGCTACTATAGGGGTGCATAAATTGTTGGATATGTAAAGAAGAAGCTATTTATTGCAAAGAAATGGTTGTGGTGCGGTTGAAATTTTTTTTTTTTTTAAAAAGAGAAACAGAATGAAAATGAATAAGAAAGGAAAAATGTTGACATCTAGAAAAGAGAGAAAAGTAAAGTGAAAACAACACTCGTGAGTTGAGAAAAAGAGAATGAAAAGAGAAAAAGGATAGAAGTGGAGCCAATGCTAGTGTAGTGCCAAGGAGGGTTGAATCATTTACCCATATTTATCATACCCTTCCTCGATCCTACATTACAAGCTGATAAAAGTCTTATAGTGATCCTAATCAGACTGTCCAAAAAATCGAGTTAGAGAAAAAAGGGCAAGCCTATGGTATTTCACACACATTGCTTGAACTTCTTTGAGATTGTTGTGTTTCACTGTCAGTCCCACTTTTTGATATACGTCTATTTCTACGAGTGTACAGGACTTCTTTGTTGTGAGGGTAAAGGGGTTGCGTTATTAGCTGCTAGTTGTCTGGGTCAGTGTCATTAGTGCTTACTCGGTCAACTGTTGATAATTTTACGCCATCCTTATATCCCTTTGTCTCATGGTAAGTAGGTCTATATACACACAACGAGTTTGATTTTTATTGTATAGGAGGGGGTTGATAATATTTAAAGATCATGTGTGCAAATGGTTGATATGACTGCCGTAAGTCTTCTAGGTTTCTTTTAATTAAGCATCATTGTGTGTAGTTTTTTTTTGTTTATCTGAAGACATGCAAAAGTTCTAAGTTGAGAATATTGATGTTTTGTGATTTTACGGTACTTTTGATGCTTAAAACATAGAAAATATGCTAACACATAGGCACATTTATGTGGATATAAGGTGTTTTTGATAATTTTGCAGGGAAAGCATGTTCCGTGAATTGGATTTTAGAAAAGAGTGGAAAGTGCAAAAAATGCATCTGATGAGTCTTTGTATGAATTGCACCACATTGATATGAGTCGTCTTGAGCTCTCATGATGAGGAATCAGAGATGTGTCAAGATCACACCTTCAAGGAACGAACAGGTACCATTGTTGCGCCTCAGCGCATGCACAAGCATACGCGGTCGTACAAGTAATATAGTTGCCCTTTCTCAGAGTTGGATGTCAAACCCATAGGGACAGGACTAATTCAGCGAATATTCAAGTTCAAGTGTTAAGTTAAACTTCACAAGGTTGATTGTAGAAATTTCAAAAAATTATAATTAAATTTGGGGGTGATCACAAAATAATCGAGAAACAATACNGAAGCAAGTAGAGTTAAGGCTTGATAATTATGCAATACTACAATTCCCAATGGTTCCATTGTGAAAACTTAAGTTGTTGTCTCAAATAGTTAAAATGCGATGTTCATGGTCTTTCGATCCTCTAAGCACGACAAACTAGTCTCACACCTACATCATTGAGTGGGGATGTGACGTTCTAGTTCGTGAGCAATTTAACTACGTGGATGTGGTTTACAGAGCTTGTGCCCTTGATTATGGACTTTTGTACCTCTAATCATTTAACCTGACTTAGCTTCACAACTACTTCTACGAGCGATGATGTGACAATTCTAAGTCGCTGTCTAGTTCATCCAATTTTAATAACTAGGCAAGGCAATTTAGGTATAATTTCTATCCTAACCGCTAATCCTATCGCAAAGACAAGAACTTGCTCCTTACATTCTTGTGTTCTAGCCTATGGTTAGTCTTTTGAGCTTTTACCTAAGCTTAACGAGTGCGTTTTCATGGTGATCAAGCATAAAAATAATAAGAATAAAGAATGTAAGACTAAACAACAACTAAAAACTCAAACCAATGAAGAATTCATGCATTTACAATCATATCATGTGGCCTCAACCCTAGAGGAAGGGTTATGGCTACTCATGTTGGTACAAATACTTAAAAACAAGATTCAACTATACTTTCAAGAATAGTTAAAAGAGAGTGAAAATTATTGAACCCTAAGCAGAGTTATTCCTTTCTCCCTTCGCTCCTTTCCGTTGTTCTCAAATATTTCGTGATAAAATGATTTTATGAGCTAAGTGTTATATTTATACTTAGTGGAAATTTACAATTTTTGCCAGCCATGAACTAGCTCTGTGTCACGGACCCTAACGCCTTGATTTGCCTCTGTGACACAGAGGCAACGCGTAGGCTTACTGGTTTGGACTTCTTGGCGGCTCTTGTGCTCCACTGCTGCGCATCGCCCAGCGTGGCATGGGGGCCATCGCGCCTTGTGCACACCGTGGCACGGTACTATCGCGTAGGGACACTAGATAGCAAGCCTCCGCGCACAAGGCATGGGAATGGAACGGCACTGGGCGCAGCGCACACATAGTGTGGGATGTTGCCTGACGCGACCAGCCTTGCCTTGGAATTTCCACTTGCCTTCTTTTGCAACTTTGTTCTGAACTTCATTCCCTCGCTTAAACCATCATTATTTAGTCCCTCCTATGTATTTTACACCTACAAAATAAAGACTAATCATGTTGGTTAGTTCCGGGGCGAAATTAAGCATAAATACATGAGAATGTAATCATATAAATTTACAAACACGGCTAAAATAAGGTATAAAATAGCACTTGGGTATGTAATTATGCCCAAGATCAACCATTGATCGTACCAGCATCGTATGACTTGTACTAACGACTCATGGTGTGATGATAAAAAAAAGTGAAATTTAGGAGTTCTAACCTCAACCAAAAGTCACAATTCGTGGTAGTGTACCATGAGTTTCCCTGAGCGTTCATAGTCGAAAAGATCTGAGCCTGAGCGTGTTTCCACGAATACAACACACGGGTCGTGGTATCCTGCCATGATTTGTAGTATTCCCCGACGCTGAAATCCCAACTAAATTAGGAAAGAATTTTTGTTTTATATAAATATTTTCCTTAGGTTTATTTTTGGATTATTGAACGTACAGAGTTTCCTACTCATTCTTGGAGACTTATTACGACCTTAGAGTTGAAAAAAATACGAAGCACCATTGTTGTTCTTGAATTTGGAGATTAATTGCAATTGCTATTTTGGGTTTATTCTATTCAATTTGTGAGTTCTTAATTATGTTTTCTCATATGAATTCTTCTTGTGTTCTTAAAAAAATGTGTAGCTAAATCTTACAGCTAGGATTATGGGAACCATGACGATTAACAAAGTAGGGTTACGTATCAGTGATTCTAAACCAATGTGTATGCTTGCATTGTTATTCCTTTCATTATGAATGTTTTTAATGGTGCGCAATGTTAGCACTTGCCTTTATTTTCTACTTTCTTGAATCTAGAGAGACAGAGATTAGGATAAAGGAGTTAACAACAGAGATGATCTCGGGCAAAATAGCATGCCCGAATGATGCTTTATATCTTAATTTAGTCTTGTTTAGCTAATTAATTATATACATTTTCATCTAATTTTATATAAATGTGAATATATGTACTAACCAACATGATTAGTCCTTGTTTTATAGGTTTCAATGAATTTGAGGAACTAATTCATAAGTTGGTGAAGTA
>JACEIK010005415.1:89633-107639 GCA_018107945.1 Datura stramonium | reverse complement strand
GTGATATCACATTTGAGGGGATCATTATCAATACATCATATCATTTACAACCCACGGTGGCACGTGGTTATGAGACACCGGCGTAGTCCTTTGAACGCCGAGCTGCTCGGTGTTAGACACGGCTCCCAAAAACATGCATATAGGCTCATACATAAATCATTGACATCATGCATAAAAATTCATTGGCTAATATATAACATTTCTCATCATTGATCCCATTTAAAACATATTTAGCCAAGAATCAAGGCCATTTTCATCGGCCAACATCATAAATCGATAAATCATAAAATCCGTTTCATAAATCATAAATCATTCTTCATCATGTGGGCATTGCCCAATGCTTCATCATACTCAATTCTTTCAAAATATGCTCATAAACATGGATAACTTGGATTCATGCATTTTCATAATCAATAAACTTAAAATAATAAATATTCATCATAAATCATAATTTCCATGAACTTCCATAAATGGGCATTTTGGATTCAAACGCTTGAAACATGAATTAAAGAAAATAATAAAAAAAAAACCTGCCCATCATTCATAATTTAATGATTAAAACTAAATTAAATCATACCCATAGAGAGAAATCACATTGTCATGCTTTGGGTAAAACCCCATGGAATTTGAGTAGGAGAATTCATTAATTTAATGAAAATTGGGCATGGGTGAGGAAGAATTTCACCCATTTAAAAACCTACATACCTGGGAATATATGGACTTAAAGTTCCTTGAACACCCACAAAGAATTTGATGAAAATTTTGGGGAAGAAGGCCTTGAATCTCCCAAAAACCTCTCTGAAATCCTTGCATTAGAATGGACATGCATAAAGGGCTTAACCCATCTTATCTAACTCAGAAACATATCCAAAACGACGTACTTTAGGCCTTAGGGACTTAGGAAGTTATGAAAACACCCATATTAAAACGCAGAAATTTCTGGACACCAGTCCTCATGAGGGACCTAACAGGTCATTGCCACAGGACACGACTCGTTTCCTTGATCCGTTGAGTCCACTGCCCAATCCTCCAAGGGAATCCCACGGGAGACTTCACGAGTCGTGAGGTCAGACCACGACTTGTGGTCACCTTCCGTAGCCTACACTGCCAATCCCATTTTTTCCAATCCTCCAAGGTTCACCACGGGTGACCTCACGAGTCGTGAGGTCTGACCACGAACGGCCTTGTTCGCTGGTCTTTAGATGACTACACGCAAGTGCACATGGTCGAACAAATAGTAAAATGGCTCAAGTAAGCCAAGTATTGATCCCACAGGGACTAGACCAAGGTAATAATCAAATCAAGTGTCAATGAACTTTAACTCTAAAAATGCAAACAACAGTTTAAAGAAGATTTTGGAAGTTTGTTTCCTAAATTATACTAATCTAACACAAATGTACAATTTGAGTCTGAACTATAGTTATGAGCATGCTGAGGCTAAAACGAACATGTAGGGAACTAATTTATCGATACAATTCGGTTAATCTTTCCTTCGGTTGCTAGTCAAGAATTATTGCCTGTGGATTAAAACTCTCGTATTTAACCCAACTTAAGAATCATGAACCTTCCACCTACANTGACACTTAGAAACATAGATCACAATCTCAACTCTTCATAAACTTTCATAATTGGGCATCATAATTGTAAAAATTTGAAATCATAAATTTTTAATTGAAAACATTATAAAACATGCCTATGAATCTTAAAACAACATTGGTGTTACACCTCGTAGTTTCTAGCGTTTGTTGGCCTATTCTCATGTTGGTTGGAAGTTTTAGAATGCCTTACGTGCGAGGAAAGGGGCCCGGGGAAAGACTGAACGAGTTCCAAGTTGGAATTTCACGAGAAGAGGCCGAACCAAGCTGCCAGAGGGGAAAAGTGGCACGAAGCCTTGACCTCCACGTTAGCCAATGTGGCACGGAGACAAACCGGCATGTTGGCCAACGTGCCACGTTGCCTTTCATCCGGCTTCAAGTATATATAGGCCTCACCCTTAAACTTTATGTAATTTTCCATATGTCTCACGACCAGAACAGGGATAAGGATGAAGAGAATATATAATTTCCGTCCGATTACGCCGCCAAACGCCGTCCAAACCCAAATTAACTTTGGGTATCAAAGTATAAGGCCACAGGGAGCATTTCTACGGAGTTAGTTCGTGAAATTCGCCCGGCAAATCGTCGTCCCGCCGAGTCAAAGTGGTTGGAATTGCTCCAAACTAGTGTTAATACAATCCCAGGCTTAAAGTAAGTATTTCTCCCTTCTAGATTCCCGAGAAATTATGAGTTTTTGATCGTCTTTCGATAAATTGAAGAATAGTCAGTATATATACATATAAGTTATTGCTTTCTTCTAATATAGTAATGAAGTTAGCTCTATTCTTTCGATAATGTGATTATAGTTGGGAAGAACAATTGAATACCAGCCGAACCTTGCTAGTTAATCGGTAAACAACGATCGAGGTATGTATAGGTAGTTTCTCTCAGCAAGTTAGTTTCTTCAGTATAGTAATCAAATATGAATCCTAGTAAAGTATTTCAGGAATATTTTATCATGTTCTGTATGTTACTATGCGTGGTATTGTTATCAGTTGAGACCTGTATTTGTATTGTTTTGGGCTGGATTACTTGTATAGCTTCCGTGACCGCCCCAGGGTTAATAGCTGTGTCGACTCGTCCGCCAGAGGGCAAGCATACATCGCTCTACGGAGCGGCATGTCGTCTGCAAGGGATGAAGATGGGGAGCCATCTCCTCATATTTTGTCGTGGTTGGCCTATACACACCCCCGCCGAGCGCTTGCGCCCGGGGTGTAGATTTCAGGAGTCTTCCAGACTGAGGCACAACTATAGTCAGGGGCCCAGCGGGCCCAAGTTGCATACCCAGGGGATCGGCAAGATGCTTATAGCTAGTAGTTGATGCAGTATGACCTGGATAGGGGTATATAGATTGAGATGCACTCACTAGGGCTAATGGGGGCCTAGGTGGGTTGTTTTTTGTTGATTGCACCTTCTGGCTTATGGGGGCCAGGTAAGGTTTATGTAGGTTTCTTTAGTTACTGATAGTTAGACAGTAGGACGCTCCGTTGTCAGTTATGACTCCTACTCTACTCATTATAGTTATGTTTAACCCTGATTCCATTATTTCAGTCAGTTTCAGTCCGTTTCCCTTTAATTTAGTTATTGTCAGTTCTATTACTTACTTTCAGTCATTTACAGTTATTGGTTTACATACTCAGTACCTGTGGTACTGACACCATCTTTTGGGGTGATGCATTACTTGCCTGTAGGTACACACAGACGAGGAGCGGATCCCTCGTAATTCCAGTCAGTTGTATAGACCTTTCAGCTCCTATCTTTCGGAGCTTGAGTGATAGAGATTTTCTTCCTTTTGTTGTACAGTATAGGTAGGCCGGGGCCTTGTCCCGACCATCTTATTACTCCTAGAGGCTTGCAGGTTGTATTATTTCCCTGTGGATAGTTGATATCGGCTGTGTGGGGCCTTGTTTAGCTGTTGATTGATGACCTTGTCGGTCATAGTTCAGTTAGCACCTGATTTCGCTTTTTAGCTATAACTAGATATCATGGTGTCCTTGTAGGCCCGCATGGGACTCCTTATATTTGTTTGTCTCTGGTGAGATTTTTTCTTTCACAGGTGGCTATAGGCCTTGTCGACCGGGGGTTGTATTTACAGCCGCCATATAGCCCGTAGTTTTCTTGACTCCAGAGTTTGAGTTAGCCCTGCACCAGAGGTGCTTAGGCTCAGTCAGTTCAGTAGTTCAGATCCTAGTCGGGCACTAGGTGCTAGTCATGCCTCCCAAGGTGGGGCGTGACAATTGGAAACATGAATAGAATTTACCCATGATAGATTCCTAGAGAAATGTCAGACCAGCGACACCCTACGACAGGCAGGAGATTAGATGTAGCAGCGGGAGAGGGCACCAGCAGGATGCCTCAGCTTCGGATAGAATCGACCCGATTTGAGGACGATACGAAAGCATCATCTCGACCTTTCCATCAGTCTCCATCACGCCAGGAGCCGCTTGGGACAGCCGGTGTGACGGCACCACCTCTTGCAGTTTCTATACCCGTACCATTCGACCAAGGGATCAGGAGCGCGGTGGTTATGTTGGCATAGATGATGGCTGCTCAGCGCTAGTCGACGCCACCTATAGTTGCAGAATCCTTAGGAGGGCCTTGTAATTCGAGGTTCCGAGAGTTCCTAGCACTAAGTCCCCCGCAATTCACACGGGAAGATCGGACAGAGGACCCTCAGGACTTCTTAGACTAGATGCAGAGGATTTTCAGGGTAATGCATGCTACACCCATAGAGTCAGTTGAGTTGGAGGTATTCCGGCTACGGGACATCGCTGTACTGTGGTATGAGAGTTGGGAGAGGTCTCGAGGAAGAGATGTTTCCACTCCGACCTGGTCAATCTTTTCAGGGGCTTTCCTGGATCATTATCTACTGTGGGAGATTTGACAGGCCCGGGTTGATCAGTTCCTACACTTGGAGCAGGGATCGATGAGTGTTCGGGAATACACCATGCGGTTTGATTCCTTGGCCCGATATGCATCAGCTTTTATGGATACAATGCCATCCAGGGTACACCACTTTATTATGGGGTTGAACCCAGAGTATGTTGAGACCTGTATCACAGCTACACTGTGAGAGGATATGGATATTGCCCGTGTATAGGTTTTTTCTTAGAATATTTAGGGTATCAGGCAGCGGAAACGGGAGATTAGAAGAACAAGTCAGGAGCAGCGCCGCAGGGATAGACCGGAAGAGTCCCGGGGAGGACCTAGACCATGGTTATCAGATAGGCCGCCTAGACCCCCGCCTCCACCACAGCGGCAGAGGAGCAGGTTTAGTCGCCGGGGGCAGCCAGAGCCCGACGAAGGTTCGCGGGCAGTAGGTTCACAGCAGCCGAGGAGGGTGGAGCAGAGTGGGTTTACAATACCACTTTGCCCTATTTGCAGTCGACGCCACTCTAGAGCATGCAGGTATGGCTCCACAGCATGTTACATTTGTGGACAAGAGGGTCATCAAATGAGGAATTGTCCAGCTAGGGGTCAGGGTGACCGGATCGACAGGATAGGTCCTCAGCAGGATCACAAGCTCCAGCATCCCCGGCAGGGCATAGGCCCTCAATTTTAGAAGGTAGAGGCCGAGGCAGATCAGGGGCCTCCAGTTCAGGTGTGGGCCCAGATTGTACCTATGCATTACTGGGGTGACAAGACTCAGAGTCATCACTAGATGTTGTGACAGGTATGCTGAATATTTTCTCTCATCCTGCTTATGTGTTGATTGATCCAGGATCTACCTTTTCCTATGTTATACCGCTATTGGCTCGGATGTTTAGTATTACGCCGGAATTACTTCGGCGACCTTTCTCAGTGTATGCACCCATTGGTGACTCTATCATAGCTAGAAGGGTCTATCGGGGGTGTACAGTAGAGGTTTCCAGTCGTTAGACTATAGCAGATTTAATAGAACTAGAGATGGTTGATTTTGATGCCATTATGGGTGTGGATTGGTTAGCTCCATGTTATGCCAATGTCGAATGTTGGACCAAGACCGTCCAATTCCACTTTCCAGGGGAGGAAGTACGGGAGTGTAAAGGTAGTACAGCCACGCCAAAAGGTAGGTTTATTTCCTATCTTTGGGCGAGAAAATTGATAGCAAAAGGGTGCATTTATCATATTTTCAAAGTTCATGATGCTCAGGCAGAGCCTCTGACCCTTCAGTCTATTCCAGTGGTTAATGAATTTCCTGACGTATTCCTGTTGAGCCCGCAAGTGTACGGGTCGTACAAGTAATATAGTGTCCCTTTTTAAGAGCCGGATGCCGAACCCACAAGGACTGGACCAATTCAGCTAACTATCAAGTTCAAGTATGATATTAAATTCCGCAAGTGTTGATTATAGAAGTTTTCGATAGATTTTAATTAAGTCTAATTTTGGTCAATGAAATACTCTGAATTCATTCAAGGAGCAACGTAGAGTTAAAGCCGGATAATCCCGCGATGCTACGGTTTGCACTAGTTTAAGTATGAAACTATCAATTGTCATCTCACATAATTAAAATTGCATGTTCATGGTCTTTCAAACCTCTAAACACGACAAACTAGCCTCACTACTACATNGCATAGTAATCCAGTATGAATCTCAGTCAAGCATGTCAGGAGTGTGTTACCATGTGTAGTTGTTGTTATCAGTTGAGACTTGTAATTGTATTGTTTTGGGTTGGATTACCTGTATAGCTTTTGTGACTTCCCCAGGGTTAATAGTTGTGTCGACTCGTCTACCAGGGACGAGGATACGTCGCTCTACAGAGCGCCATGCCGTCCACAAGGGATGAAGATGGGGATCCAGATCCTCATATTTGTCGTGGTTGGCCTATATAAGTAAATAACATGAAATCTAAGCGTGAGGCCTATATATACTTGAGGCAGCAGACAAGGCAACGTGGCACGTTACCCAATGCATTAATTCTGCTTCGTGCCACATTGGCTAATGCGGAGGAGCAGCTCCGTGCCACTTTGCTCCTCTGGCTATCTTGGTTCGGCCTCCTCTCGCGAAATTCCAACTTGGCACTTGTTCGGCCTTTCCCCAGGCCCTTTCCTCGTACGTATGGCACTCTAAAACTCTCAACCAACATATGAATAGGCCGAATAAACGCTAAAAACTTATGGGGTGTAACAATTATCCTTTGATTTTGACTTAACATCAGAATTTTGATATTTGCTTTTATTATTGATTTTCTTTAGAATCCCCCAATTTTGAAGTAACTACCTCACAAGTTCAATTACCAACTATAATCTAGTCTCCCTATTCCCTGTGGGATCGACCCCAACCTCTAGTTGGGTTCTTTATTGACAACGTCCACTTCTCACTTCAGTAAGAGGTGTGGTTTGAGTGTTATCATATGACACTAAGTCGACTGCAGCTAATAACCTCTAGTAGTGTCTAACTATATAATAGGTCGTCACCTTCCCCACCAGCAACCTTGGTGTTGCTGACTCTAGTGTATGACTATCTTATTCAAATTTTGGCCCTGAATGTACTAAGGCATGCCAACAGCCTCTGGGCGAACGTCACTGTCTATCCAGACATCAAACTACAAGTTATATCGCCCGTCTACACCCTTTGCTATTCAATTTACTAAAACAGGACCAACAGTTAACCCTAAGTTTCTAAGGCCTTGGCATGGAGACAACACGCCAGAATCCTACTACACAGTGAATAGGACATAGGGCTTACTATAACACTTCTAGTGTGTCACACCTAACCTGCTCTTTACCGACGAGGGATACTGTAAACTATTCTTAATACGTCTTCTAATAGCTAACACGACAAATATAAGCCTTATCTACAAGCAGCAGCTAATACAACACATGGGATTGTTATCTACGTTAAAAAGCATAAGTTGTATCACTATACGATGAGAATAACTTGCCGAAGGAATAAGCCTTAACATACCTCAAATGTCGATTCTCATTTAACTGGCTTCAACTTGCAAACGGCAGTTCCTCCCAACTGCAATCCTTATACTGAGAGAATAGGGCTAATTTCAAAACTAAATTCGGCAAGTAACGATAACTTTCGAGAATAATATTAACTATAATTCAATTCCGAATAACTCGGCCAAAAACCTACAATTTCTCGAGAATTCAGAAGGGAGAAGTGCTTACCTAATGCCTGTGGCCATTTAGGATTCAATTTGGAGTAATTCTGATGACTTTTACTCGGCGGAGTTCCGATTTGCCAAGCGAATTTTTGAGAAATAACTCTATATTAATACTTCCCATAGGCCTAGAACTCATTACCCAAAGTTAATTTGCGATTGGACGGTGTTTGGTAGCGTAATCGGACGAAAACTCAACAAAATGTGTGTGCTCTCTTTGTTTCCAGCCGTTGGTTAACTTGTGAAATGATTTAAATTGAACCAAGGGGCTTTGTATATAACTAAGGGTAGTGGCAGGGGGGTGCCCCATGCTGCCCAAAGTGCCAACCTGTCACGCCCCACCTTGGGAGGCATGACTGCACCTAGTGCCACACTGAAATCTGACTGATCTGGCTAGGTTTATGCACGTCTGGTGCAAGCCTGCAACTCAATTAAAGAAAACAACGGGCTATATCTCGGCTGTAAACACAGCCTCCGGCCGACAAGGCCGCATAGCCATCTGTAAAAGAAATCAGCTAACCAGCAACAACAATAACAAGGCCAGACCACCATGATATCTAGTTATAACTGAAATGAAAATCAGACGTTGTACTAGGGCCACACGGCCAACACGTAAAATAAGATGTATATGGGCTCCACACGGCCAACAACAACTAACTAACGGACAACTGTAGTCTGCAAGCCTCTAAGAATAAAAATAGTGGTCGGGATAGGGGTCCGGCCTACCCGAATGCTTACACAAGTAAAGGACTGAATCTCTATCACCTGGCAACCCTGAATGAAAGGAGCTGGCCAAACTGCTAACTCTGAACGGCTGCTACTGAAGGCCTTGAACTCTGTCTGTCTAAACCTGCAGGCAAGTAATGTAGCGCCCAGAGGAGGGCGTCAGTACAATATGTACTGAATATGTAAGGCAGTAAATAAGCTAATAAAGACTGGAAATAAATAGAAAGAAAAGGGTAGGAAGATTAACCTGTAAGCTTGCTTATTCGTAACCTGCATCTAACGAAACGCTACATGTACGTGAGCTAAGACTGTATGATTACACATTCATAAACTATAACTGGCAGGAAAGAATACAAACAAGAACCTAATCTGGCCCCCATAAGCCTAGAAGGTACAAACAACATAGAAAAACCTACCTGGGCTCCCAAAAGCCCCCGCAAGTAAAAATAAGTCCACTTTTACTATCTGACTATTAAGGATTTTTGCGCAAACTATAACTCGAGGTGGCTCTCGCGGTCTCAATCTGATAGAACTCAATATGACCCTTACAGCCTTAGTGAATGGAACTTAATACCGCCCTTATAGCCTTAGTGAATGGAACTTAATACCGCCCTTACAACCTTAGTGAATTGAACTCAATATGGCCCTTACAGCCTCAGTAAATGGAACTCAATACTGCCCTTACAGCCTTAGTAAATGGAACTCAATACGGCCCGTACAGCCTCAGTAAATAGAACTCAATACAGCCCTTACAGCCTTAGTAAGTGGAACTCAGTACGGCCCTTATAGCCTCAACAAATGGAACTTAATATGGCCCTCGCGGCCTCAATAAATGGTTTCGGACATCATACTGCCCCTACAAGCACGACCCAATAGGCAATAACATCTAACGCCCAAATGTCGTAAGGAATAACCACCTAGCTAGGGTAATTCTGACGAGGGTTACTATGTTGTCACTATCATCTCGATGTTATTCATAATAGCTGACCATGGTAGGTTTACTCTAGGATGCTTTCCCTCTGCGTGAAACAACTGTGGGGCTGCTACTAGTCGGAATGCTCCTGAGCAGCCAGCCCTAACCTCCCATAGGTAGCTTATTACAACTCTTAGCCTGGAGGTAATACTGTAAAACTGTGGTTCTAGTCCCTTGGACACTAACTGAGTCTTTTCAGATTTCATATGCCTTCTTTGGGTGATTCCTAATCTCGTAGGTGTGTTTATCTAGACTTAGTCGTTCCCGACAACCTGTACCTGGATATCTGACAAGAGTAGATTGGGGCGTTGGCCCCGTATCTATCTACTAACAAAACTTCCTCCCTTAGGGTATCTACTATTCTATCAGGCTGATACAACTGAGGTGGTGCCCTGAGTGATTTGTGCAATAAGCACCACGCCGACTAAAGCTACCTATCAATAGCAATAGCCACTATGTGGTGGACTGACCTTCAACTCTCCAGGCAACTCTGGTGCCACTGACTTTGGGGTGCGGCCATAGTCACATAATTCTGGACCTGGAGGCATCAAGATACGCCAACGGTCTCTGGGCGAGCTCTACTGACAATACAGGCGCCGAACTGATTGTTATATCGTCCAGCGGCGCCTATGCTATTCAATTTACTAACTCAAGCCCAATAACTATCTACGAGCTTCTAGGGTCTAGGCCTGAAAATATAACGTCTGATTCTACTAACACACTGAACTGAAGAACAAAGGAATTTCTATGACGCTCCTAGCGTGTGACACACTTAACATGTTCTTACTCGACGAGAGATACTGCGGTACAATCTATATACATTTTCTAGCAGCTAACTAGAACTTATATAACAGTATTCTACTGATTGCAGCTAATCATAGCATATCTGATCTTTATATACCGATGACAGTTAATTACAACATGTCTAATCACAATTTACTGGTATCGACTATCTGCAACATATGGGACCATTATTTCTACTTGAGAACATAAGTTAACACTGTATGATGAGAATAACTTGCTGAGGGTTAAGCTTACATACCTTAGCTGTCGTTTCCTAAATAACCAATGAGTTTCACTTGGATTCGTCAACTCTTTTCAGCTATACCATTATACTAGGAGAAAGAGATGAATTTCAATACCAAATTCGGTGAAGAAGGATAACTTTTGATATTAATAGCAACTATAATTCATCTACGTAAAATACAACCAAAAACTTATTATTTTCTGAGAGTTCAGAAAGGAGAAATGCTTACTTGAAACCTGTGATCGTATAGAAATCAGTTTGGAGCCATTTTGACAACTTTTGCTCGGTAGGGTTATGATTCGCCGGGCGAATTTCACGAAAATAACTCCGTAGTAATGCTCCCTGCGGGTTTAAACTTTGATACCCGAAGTTAATTTGAATTTGGACGGAGTTTGATAGCGTAACCGGACGAAAATCAATTGAAATTTTCATACAATCATCTCTCTGGCCGAAAAAAAGATGGGGAAATGATTTAATCAAGTGAGGAGGCTTTATATATACATGTTGGCGGTGGCAGGGGGTGTGCCTTGCACCTCCCATTGAGGCTGCCGCCCGGGCGTGTCGCGCCTCCCATTGAGGCTGTCATCCTGGTGCCTTGCACCTCCCATTAAGGCTGCCATCCTGGCGCCTCGCGCCTCCCATTGAGGCTGCAAGCCTGGCGCGTCGCGCTGGCCAGTGGACTACTAGCTAGCGCGTTGCGCTGGCCCCTCATGGCCTAGTCTCGCCCGACCCTGCTCCCGAGGTATTTTTTCATAAGCGTCAAGCTCTTATTACTCGTCACAAGTCCACGTGCACACTAACTAATCATTAACTTTTATGGGGTGTAACACAGCCTCCCTTCCGCGCCGCACCGCGCTGGCCAGTGCACTGCCGATTGGCGCGTCGCGCTGGTCCCTCGCGGCCTAGCCTCACCCGATCCTGCTTCCGAGAATATTTCCACACGCGTTGAGCTCTCTTTACTCGTCACAAATCCATGCGTACGCTTACTAACTGATAAAATTTTATGGGGTGTAACAATTTCTTTGGATCTTGTACTCAAAAGAACACTATGAAGGATGGAGAACCAAGAGCAGAGAGATGCCCATATTGCTGAAGAAGCTAGGCAAGTCGAACTAGCTCGGCAAGCTGCACTTGAGGATGCAGAGGATGCTCGAGATGAGGTTGTCAATGTTGGTCGCCATGGAAGGGGCAACAGAGGCTAAAGATATGCCCCTCAATTCTTCGATGAGGATGACCTAAACATTGATGAGGCCGGGTCACTGGAGCTATCGTACCACCACCATTGCCTGCTGGGGAAAATTTTGACATCACTAGCACCATGATCCAATTATTGAACATGAAGGGGGTGTTTAGTGGTCACGCAGGTGATGATGCCAACAAGCACCTAATGAACTTTGTGGGAAATACAAGGTGTACATGTTGCCCAGAGTCAGCCAGGACGCAACAAGGCTAAGACTCTTCCTTTTCTCACTGTCTAAGGAGGCCATTTTATGGTTATCGGAGTTGCCCAACGAATCCATTACCAACTGGAGGGAGCTCAAACAAGTTTTTCTAGAGAGATTCTTTCCACCCTCTAGGATGTTGCAGCTTAAGGATGAAATCTATAATTTCTGACAACTCAATACTAAGGCACTTCATAAAATTTGGTTGAGGTTCAAGAAGAAGTTGACCAAGTACCCGAACCACAAAATCCCTGATGATAGCTTGTTGGAAATTTTTTTACAGATCATTGAACAACAATACTAAAGCTGTAGCAAACACAGTGGTGGGAGGAGCACTGATTAGCCACACCTGGGAGCAAGTTGCCTCTATTCTAGACAGGGTAACCAAAACTAACAGAGAATGGCACACCCGGGAAGCAGAAGCGGCGGCTGGTACATATGTTGTTGGTTTGACTGAAGACCAATGAAGGAAGGAGGAAGAACATGACCAGGAATTGGCTTATGAAGCATATCATGGGCGCTGGAGCCAGAAAAGTTAATGCAGTGGGGACACAAAGACAGGAGCCAGGGCCTAAACACTCAGATTCCGATGAAGAGGCAAACTTCTTGGATAATCGGGTGGTGGGTTTCCGAGCCAACACCCAAGGGTCTAGACAAGACACTTGGCGCCAAGGTTTTGGAAACCAAGGTCGGAACCAATACGGAGATAATTACAATCGGAATGGGTACAGAGACAGAGGTCGTGAATGCGAGGGAGAATGGAGAAGGAATGAAGGTTACCGCAACGACCGAGCAGGATTGTACGTGCCTCCGAATGCACGTGAGGGGGAGGCTGGACAGTCAAAGTTGGAGAGCATGATGGCTGAGATGCTCAAGAAGGTTAGATCCACAAATGATCAGCTGAAAGATATCTGTGGGAACTTATCAAGCATGCATCAGAGAGTTGAGTCATATGTTACGGCTATCAAGCAGATTGAACAACAGTTAGGGCAACTGTCAGCATCCATGAACCCTAGGCAAAAGGGTACACTACCTAGAAACATAGTTCAAAATTCAAAGAATGATGGTCATTGTATGGATGTGATGACTAGGAATGGAAAGATCACGGTTGATCCCCTTCTGCCACTTGTAGTTAAGCTTCAAGCGAAGAAAGAAAGCATAATCGATGATGAGGAAGAGGTTGTTGAGAATGACCATAATGAGGATGTTGAATTGACTGAGGTTCCAGTTGTTAAGAAGGAGCTTGAGGCTAAACAAGAAGAGAAGCAAGGAGCCACACAGATTTACAAAGCTATTCCATGACCACCGCCACCATTCTCTCAAAGAATGAAGAAGAAGGAGGAGAATGGTAAGTTTTAGAAATTCCNTCACGATTAAGCCTCGGATCTCATGAACTACGTGCCACCATGCCACCATTCTCTCAAAGAATGAAGAAGAAGGAGGAGAATGGTAAGTTTTAGAAATTCCTGTCAATGCTAAAACAATTATCTGTAAACATACCATTGGTTGAGGTATTGGAATAGATGCTGGGATACGCCGAGTTTATGAAGGAACTTGTTACAAAAAAAAGGTCCATGAGCTATGACCCTGTGGATAATGTGCATCATTGTAGCGTTATAGCCTCATGGGTCATTTCCTAGAAGGAGGATCCAGGTGCCTTCACTATTCCATGTACAATTAGTGATGTTGAGTTTGCGAGGGCACTATGTGACTTAGGAGCAAACATCAATTTGATGTTGTTAGCTATGTTTAAGTAGTTGGGCTTGGGATCCTCCACACCGACTACTATTCCGCTGCTGATGGCCGACCGAACTATGAAGAAGCCTGTGGGTATCTTGTTTGATATACTTGTTAAAGTGGACAGATTCATATTCACAGTGTACTTCGTGATCCTTGATTGTGAGGTTAATTTTGAGGTCCCCATCATTTTGGGGCGACCATTCCTTACAACTGGGAGGGATTTAGTAGATGTGGAAGCTGGCTAGTTAAAATTTAGACTCAATAAAGAAGAGGTCACCTTCAATATCCATCGGTCAATGAAGCAACCAAAGGAGTACAGAGAGTGGTCTCAGCAATCAACGATGAGTCCGAGTTCCTTGACGAAGTCTGAGTAGTCAAGAGCTTGCGTCATGCCGCGACATTAAATCAGGGGCTTCTTGGAAGGCAACCTATGTGGTGGTTTGGTAAATTCTGAGTAACCGAACCACCTGCATCATGTTGCGACATTAAACCAAGCGTTTTTTGGGAGGCAACCCAAATTTATTGACTTATGTGTGTTCAGTGTGCAGGATAAACAAAAACAAGTGGCAGAAAAATTTTTAAACAGACTAGTTCTACGGTTCTCAATATGACTTATAAGAGGATTGTACGGACCGTAGTATGAGTCGTGGTGAGAAGCAGAGATGAATTCCAGTGCATGAGTTCAGGGTACGGTTGGTCCTACGACTCATAACTTTATTGTACGGGTCGTAGTACTCACTGTGGTTATGAACTATGCAAAGCATGAACCTCAAAGTAAGAGAGACCTACGAGTCATAGTACGGGTCGTACCCTCATAGTACGAGTCGTAGGATGTACTTGTAGGTCCACAGGTAAGTCTTTTTAACATCTCTGTTACGAGTCCTAGGGACGAGTTATATCCCTTCCTATAACTCGTGGTATGAGTCGTGACAGGTCAAAAAGCTTAAAATTACCCAACTCCACCCAGATTTTTTAAATTTGCCCTAACATCTATTTAAACTTCAAACCTACCAGACCCTTCTCCCATACACTCAAAATCAAACTCACGAAAGAACTCACAACTCCTCACACCTGTAACTCAGAATCACGATCAATTGAGCATGCTTGTTGCTTAGATAACACTGTTAAATTCGAATTCCAACCCTAGTTCCTGATTACCAGTCAAAGTAAGCAGCGTTGCGCATCATTCAAGTAAGTGTTACGCTTTGAATTGGGTAAAAAGACCTGTTATACCTGATCAAACTTGCTTATTCATTGGGAGTCCTCTAAAATGCATGAAAAAAATCAAATAGGAAATGACCAGTGATGTGAAAAAGTTAATGTGTGACTAGGTAGGAATTTAACAGGTTAAAATTGCAAAATGAACCGTTAAACTTGAGTTACCAGTTATGAGTAAAAAGGGGAGGAATGGATAACTGTTAAAACATGATGAATACATGCTTGGACTTGGAGAATTCTGAGTGCCCAATCACAATCAAATTCACCTGCAAACTGAATCGAAAATAAGGTAGGGACAGGCTTCATAAGCCCTCCTACGACTCATAGGATGGCTCATTGGGACTATACCAAGCCAAACATGTACAAGTTAAGAGGTACGAAACCTAGTACAGCTCATAGTATCCTGCTACAAGTCGTACTTGGCAATAGTACCAAGAGTCTGAAAAGGGTTAAGTCCAAAAGTGACAGTACGATCCTTCCTACGACTCATGGAATCGACTTACGGGTCGTACCATGAGTCTTGGAAAATATAGAACATTTGTTTTCTAGGGGAATCATCATATGACTCGTGGTACGGATTGTACCTTCATGGTACGAGTCGTACCTCAGAGGCGTAACATTAATCTGAGACATTACGAGTCTCAGTATGACTCGTACTCTCCAAGGTACGACTCATACTATAGACCTGTGATAAATTACAGAGGATCTTTTTTCTTGCTTTCTTTTTCTCAGGTTTGGAATTCTAACCCTTTTTCTCCACAGGTACAATGACTCAAAAAAGAAAAGCATCCAAAGTAAATGCTCGGAGGGAATTGATGAAACCTTCGAATCCGAAAAATTGGGCAACACCCCTAGTGGTTCAGTGGAGGAATACCGGGTCGACACATCTGATACTGATAGGACCTGAACCAATAGAGAAAAAGCTAAAGCCCAGCCGTGGCAGCGACTGCCACATTTGCTGGAGATCCTTAGTCTGAGGAGGGAGTTGAGGAAAGAGCCCAAAAGTCCGGAAGCAACTCTAATAAAGAAGAGGGGTCCGAGGAGGCCCAATCCAGCGATGCAGACAGTGATTCCGGATCAGAGGAGGAGGCACCAATGTCAAGCAGGAGCAAACTCCGCCTAGGGAGAACCTTACCATTCGGTGGAGAGTGCCAAGAGCCCAGGAGATTTATTAATAGGGTATTGCTCTCACCGCCAAGAGCAAACCTAGACGGAGAATTCAAGAAGAGACGTGGATCCTCACTAATACACTGAATAAAGTGGAGGAGATGAAGCAGATATTAAGCTTCTATAGGTTTGACAGGATAGCTAGAGCCCCAGATCGACACACTTCAGAGATTGTCCGGGAGTTCTATGCCAATTATTTGGTAACCATGGAGCAGAAAGCAAAGGAGGAGAAAAAATTGAAAGATCAACCCAAGCTAGAGAGCGTCATGGTATGAGGCCACAATGTGGATATATCCGAGCGCACTATTGCTCGGATGTTATATGGGCCCCAATTCATACCACCACACGCAACACCGGAGTATGACTATAGGGTGGAGGCCATGAAATAGATCCAGAAGATGGGCTTTGATAAGAGGCGGAGGCAGATTCAGTGGTTGTCCCCGGTTATTGCTGAGGACAAAAAAAAAAGCAGAATGGGTCACTAGCGGCAAGCAGGTCACAAAGAATTCTCTAAACTTCATAGCAAAAGCTTGCTGGACATTAGTGCGCCACCAGTTGGCCCCCACAGTAAATGATAATACCCTCAGCGCAGACAGAGTAGCTCTGGTGGCATGTATCATGTCCAGATACCCCATCAATATCCCGAGGGTCATTGCGGATGAGATTCGGGATCGGGCTATGGGATTGAGCACTACTATCCCATTCTCGAGTCTCATATTCATACTGTGCATAGAGGCAGGTATTAAGGTGTGTCGTGGTGAGAAGCACTTGATTGGAGGATAGTAGATCACAGATATTCACTTAATCCAAGATGAGATGAACCCGATAAGTCGGGCACGACTTTCTACCGCAGTCCCAGTCTTACGGACAATCGGGGGCGTGCAGGTGAATGCCCCCACCTCACAGGAGTAGGGCGAGAAACTGGATACAAATATCAGTCAATCAGAGGCAGCTCCTAGCACCTCCGCCACACCACCTATGGGCCTTCTGAGCCAAACTCCAATCGGGTACATACTAGTGCCTCAGGAATTTCTCCAGAAGCTAACTAAGAGACTAGTTGTAGCTGAGAAGAAGGTTCAATCTATGATGGAGAATGTCAAGCATTGGGTAAAGGTTGAGATTGAGACAACTGCATAGGTCCTACATGCCAGGCTAGATAGCATTGAGAGAAGATTTAATGCGTGTATGACCGAGCAGACTGACACGGGCAGCCTCTGTGAGGAGTTGGGGGTTCTTCAGAGCCAAGTGGTTGAGCTGTCATCACGGCAGCCAGCAATTATAGCAACTCCCACTCTTCCTAGCCTCGACATTGGCATTAACAAGGAGCTTGATTTGGCGGCTTATTGGGAGCCTACAGGAGCTGAGAGGGAAAAAAGGAAAAAGAGGGTCTCTGAGGATGTTGAAGACGAGAACCTAAAGAAGAAGAGAAAGAGAGAAAAGAAAGAGTGCAAGAGAGCGAGATTGGAGAGTCAGCAGACTCACGACGAGCAAAGGTCGGAGCTACTTTGTTACACCCCGTAAAATTTTCGACATATAGATGGCCTATTCGCATGTTGGTTAAGAGTATTTGATTGCCACACATGCTAGAAAAAGGCCCGGGAAAAGACCGGATAAGAAATCCGTCGAACCATCGCGGAAGGAGCGGGGGCAGAGCCCCTCCGCGATGGCAACGTGTCACAGAGGGAGGACCTCCGCGTTGGCCCCATGACACGTTGGCCCTGTCCAGGCTCAAGTATAAAAAGCCTCCAACTTCGGTTTAATTTATTTAAACCTTATAATTTCTAGAAAAATCGCGAGAAACAGAGGAGAACGTGAGGTTGTGATAACTATCATTCGATTACGCCGTTAAATGCGGTCCAAACTCGAATTAACCTCAGATACCGAGGTATTTAGCAGCAAGGAGCATTCCTACGGATTTAGTTTGTGGAATTCGGCCGGCAAATCGGCGCGCTACCGAGCTAAGGTAAGTGGAATTGCTCCAAATTAGTGTCAATATACTCCTAGCCTTAAAGTGAATATTTCTCCCT